>CM056052.1:257729526-257817827 GCA_029574335.1 Rana kukunoris | reverse complement strand
TTGAGTCAATGACATTACTCCCTGGGGAAATAGTTCAACATCCACCTTGGGTCCCAAACGGGTCACTCGAGGATGTTGGGCAAGTAGTCTTAAGGTTCCAGGACTGTCTGCCAGGATGAACCATCAGCCTTCCTGGTTTAAGGCCCTGGCCCATAATCGGACGGCAAGAGGCTTGCATTCAGTCCTCTCCAAAAAGCCCCTGTCCCGGCTAGGTCTGGCACACGGCTCCCCTTTTGGCAGGAGACTAACCCAGTAGGAGACACCAGATGGGTTGACTCTTAACTTAGTCAGTAGTTCCAGTCCCCCAATGCCGGTATCCATACAGGGAAATATTGAGGATGGAAATAGCATGGATACATAGAGTACGATGTTACACACCTTACAGTTTAAATATTGATATCGATGTCAATGCGTTTATAGATAATAGTTAACTTAAGTGAATGTAAACCTCATCTGAGTTCCCAGAAGATCTATACATTATTGAAAAAAAATTTAAACTTATATACACACACACATTATAATTTTTGTGCTCACTGGGGCACTTCATTTCATATGGTTAGATCTATTGACGAGACATTCGAGTATATTTAACAAGTTTTGCAATTACATCATTGAAATGCTACACTTAGATTTGTCCAGTAGGGGGCAATATGTGATGTGGATTATATTCACATCATATTCAACTAGCACTTTAGATAAGTCCTCAATAGATTGTAGATGATCAACATTATATATTAATCATTCTCCTTTCTCTAGTATCAGTAGTTGTGGAACTCTTCAACGTATCCAGGTTCTGATAATGTTTTGATAAGGTTCTTCAATCAGTTTGGAAGAAAAAAGAGGGGGGGTGGAGGCGCCAACTCAAATAATAAAAAGTAACCTTAAAAACAGCAGTCTACTTAAAATGTGAGTATAGATGTGTACTCACAGGTTCGCTGAGTAGTAGTCCATCGGGGGGGTTTTTGCTGATAGGTGTGTGCCTTTCCACCGGCTCCAGTGATGTCTGCACGACTTCAGTGTGGATGGGCCCAGGAAGCTCCTTGCTGGCCAGCGTGGAACGCAGATCCGGAACAAGCGGTGACGTCACAGGGCACGGCGGGGATAGAAGGCATCCGATGAAAGGAAGTGTCAGGCTACGCGCTCGGGGCTCACAGCTCCTTCTACTGGCCTGCTAGCGCTTGTACCCCCCCCGATGGACTACTACTCAGCGAACCTGTGAGTACACATCTATACTCACATTTTAAGTAGACTGCTGTTTTTAAGCTTACTTTTTATTATTTGAGTTGGCGCCTCCACCCCCCCTCTTTTTTCTTCCAAATATTCATAGAGGTCATGGACACCCTCTACAGGAAGGCTGCCTCCTCATAATATATTTATTTGTGAGACCCACTTTTATAGGTACAGTTTTAGCTACCAGTACCACTGTCGCTGCCCAGGCTTCCAGTCACTATGAGCGCCGGAACACCCCTCTTTTCCCTGTCTTCAATCAGTTTGTTTATATACACACTGAAATTTTATATTTCACAATAAATATTTTTATTCTATGTTCTAGTTTTTTATTTCATACACTGCTATTTTAAATAATATGCTTCAGTGTAATTTGTCTTTGGGCTATTTATGAATGTTATTGGTTATGGTCCTTGTATGCTGGCTCGTATAGCACAATTCCTCCTGGGAAGTAAGGGCAATATTTGCCCACTTCCCTAATGTGACTCTCTGTTTTGCTGTCTCTTCCTCCCCAAGCCATTTAGTATTAGTTTTTAATAGGCGAATGGCAAAGGCGAGAGAGGTGTACGCCAGAGCGTCATCCTGGGGGGGAGGAGCACGCAGCGTCTGCGGTGCTATGCGTTGTAGTGTGGGCAGTTTTCCCTCATATAAGATAAGGAAACACAAGGAGTCCCCCGATATGGGGCTTTAAAGGCAACAGAAATGTAGAATATTGTATACAAAAATATATAATTTTATTGTAAATAACAAAACATAGTGGTTTAAAAGAAACAATAAATATGCAAATTGAAAATGATCCACAGGGTAAGTACCAGGCCCTACGCGTTTCGGGTTTTCCCTTCTTCAGGGGCCGAAGTCTGTGTGGAATCTAATGAATTTTACAAAAAAGTGAACATATTATGAATAACTTATAGTGCATAGACAGGTGGCAATATACATATAAAGATGCGAATTAGCAAACTCATACCAGTCACGATGATTTCAAAGTTGCAGATCATTAAAAGATATCTCGACCATGGCACAGAAAACTTCCTTGCGCGATTGGTTCATACCAAAAGGGAAGCCGAGCTATGAAATCATAGCTCGGCTTCCCTTTTGGTATGAACCAATTGCGCGATGCCACGTCATTGAAAGACGCCCCTAATTTACACCCGCCCACTTCCTTATCATATTTAAGCGTCGCCGCCCTCCTGAGATGTCTGACATGGCAGAGGGCTGTGATGCTGTCTATGCAAACACCATTATGTAAGTAATCTGACTTAGGTCAATGAAGCTTGTCTTTTCTGCCTTAATTATGGCTCTTCTATCCTATCTAATTACTCCTTGCTTTATTATGTACAGATCCCTCAGTGTCTATTCTCGCTCCTGACCCCTCAGGCCAATCCACGAATTGCACTCATTTTCAGGTATGTGCTTTTTGTTGCTTTTGCTACTCTCGGTAGGGTAAAAATTATATTGCTCTTCATACACGTTCATAAGTGAACTTTTTTACACACACTGTCCTTTATTTTTAGGACAGCAACTGTTTTGTGACAGTTTTGGTCCAGGGTTAGCTTTGTGAAACACAGCACCCCAGTTCTTTATTCCTATTCCATCTTGGAAGTTTTCTGCGCCATGGTCGAGATATCTTTTAATGATCTGCAACTTTGAAAGCATCGTGACTGGTATGAGTTTGCTAATTCGCATCTTTATATGTATATTGCCACCTGTCTATGCATTATAAGTTATTCATAATATGTTTACTTTTTTTTTAAAATTCATTAGATTCCACACAGACTTCGGACCCTGAAGAAGACAATACCCAAAACGTGTAGGGCCTGGTACTTACCCTGTGGATCATTTTCAATTTGCATATTTATTGTTTCTTTAAAACCACTATGTTCTTTTGTTATATACAATAAAATTATATATTATAAATATATTAAAAAATTATAATATTATACATTTCTGTTGCTTGGCGTGAAACAGGAGAAGTTCTGTTTTCGCTCCATTGAGTTTAAGATAACTCTTTGTCATCCAGTCCTCTATCAAAGAGAGGCATGTCTCTAGATTGAGGCGGTGATCCTTTTTATTGCAAATGCGGAAGTACAGTTGCGTGTCGTCGGCGTATGAGTGATAGAGCAGTTTTTGGCTGCTGATAATCTCAAAAAAAGGACGAAGATAGATGTTAAACAGCACTGGTGACAGAGGCGATCCTTGAGGGACTCCGCATGTTACTGTGCGTTTCTTAGATGTGAAGGGTCCTAACTTCACTGTTTGCGATCGGTTTTCCAGAAAAGAGGAGAACCATGATAAATCGCCTTCTGCGACTCTGGCTACTTCAGCTAGCCGTGTCATTAAAAGTTTGTGGTCTACAGTGTCAAAAGCTGTGCTTAGGTACAACAGAACCAGAAGACAAGATTCTCCTTCGTCTGCGGCCTCGAGAGCGTCGTCCCATATTTTGAGCAATGCGGTTTCTGTCCCGTGTCCTGGACGGAAACCCGATTGATATGGATCAAGTAGCTTGTGGGTATCTAGATGCTGTTGCAGCTGTTGTACCACTACTTTTTCCATTACCTTTGAAAGTACATTTAAGGCTGTTATGGGATGGCGGTGTAGTGGATCCTTGGGATCTAGGGTGGGTTTCTTCAGGATGGGTTGGATTACGCCCTCTTTCAACTGTGAGGGCACTATGCCCTCCTTGAAGGACTGGTTGATAAGCTGCGTGATGGGGGGCGCCAAAATGTCAGCGCATTCCTTCAGCAGTTTTGTGGGGATGATATCATTAGGTGCTGTGCCATTACGCAGAGCCCCAATGATTTCATATGTCGCATCGATGGAGATGGGTTCCAGGGTAAACATACCTGATAGAGGTGAATTACTGTGGGTGTTGTGTGAAAGGTTGCGGGGGGGGGCTAAGGGGGGAATTGTTTTGTTGAATGCTTTCACGGATTCCCTCGATTTTATTAATGAAGTAATCCGACAAATCATTGCAAAATTCTTGTGAGTCCGAATTGGGGGCTTCAAGACATCCTGGTTTCATGGTCTGAGTGACCATCTTGAAGAGTTCGTGAGGGCAGTTTAAGGCGCTATTAATAGCCTCAGAAAAATAATTTTTCTTGGCTTGGAAAATTTCTTTGTGGTATTTTCTTGTTGTTGCTTTGTAGATGGAGAGGTTTGCCTCTGAAGAACTTCTTTTCCAGGCGGTGGGAGCCGTAAGGGAGGCCGTCCTCTGCAATTCGGGCTCACAACCATCAGGAACGTGACAGGATCATATTGAACGAGGCCAACTTTCATGAAACCAGAGTCTGTTTTTTAATTGGTTTACTTTACTCTTCCCAGTAGAATTTTATTTTTATCCAAATCTGTGCATTTGCATGAAGGAGATCATTTTATTGTATTGTTATTCTAATTTTTGTTTCCAGGCATATCCCCAAATACTGCTGAATTTGTCCTCTTATTTTACACTTAAAGCATATAGGCGACTACTCATTAACCACTAGAGGCGGGCGCTATAGCCAAATGATTGCTACAGCGCAGACCTGAACATCCAGGAGGACGTCAATAGACAAACTATCTACAATGTATTTTAACTATTTTATGATCTGAGCCGGCCTCCTATTTACACAATAATATGTTACAATTTACTGTACTATTTCAAAATAGTGGACTGGGAACTTGGAGTGATCTCAAGTATGGCAGCTATTGTGTCAGCAGTTTTTTGTTTTTAATCACTGACAATCATTGCCACAGTTGGTGTTGGGTGGAAGTTTTTTTGCAAATATTCAAATAAAGCATATACTGCTTGCATTTTCTGATCAATTTTGTACTGCATTGAATTTCAAAAAAATGTAAAACTATTTTAAGTCAAACTACTTGGATCTTGTATAGTACCACATTTTTAATGTCCTTTGCCTGGTTTTGCATAGAGTTTAATTTTTCTACTTGATTCACACTGTATATCCGTGAGTTAGCCCCAAATGGTGCTGCTGGTTTCAACAACACCCATTTTATTTAAGTTTTTCTAACCTGTAAAGGATTTTGAAGTGTCACCTACAGGAGTGTGGCTTAGCGCATGGAATGATAGGATGCTGAATCCATCAGCTCCCGCTCTGACCAGATTTTTCCTTGTCAAAATATCTTTATTTATGTGATAAAGAATGTACAAGTGCATAACAATGAGAGAAGAAAAAAGGGTACAATAGAGGGTATACATCATAAGAGAAACTTCTTGACTTGTAAACCTAAATATCTTTGGTTACAAGGGAGACAATTTACCGGTAATTAAACAATGCATATAAAGTCATTCGTGGCAAAGTGAATAAGCAAATATAGTAACTGACTAACTAAATGACTAGCTGACTAGCTATGTGACTAACTAACTATCGACCCTGGATCGCTTAAGGGATAAACCATGTAACCAGTCTGATCTGGGCTAAAGATTAGGGTTATGTCCTGTTCTAGGGTTCTGCTATATAGGTTCAAGAAATTTCAACAATATACAACTTTGTATCAACAAACATGAAAATAGGAATTGTTAATTTGAGAACAAGAGTTCAAAGGAGGGGGAGAGAAAGGGAAGAAGGGGTAGGGGGAGGGGAATCCGCAGGAGTGACCTGATCTCCGCCGCCGGAGAGAGGCTTGAGCGTGGGGGTGCCAGTTTGGCTGGACTACCATGGCAATACAACTTCATTATTAAATGCGTTTGGAAAAGCATATGTTATCCAGGGTTTCCATAGACTCTCAAATACGGTGGTCATGTCCATGTCAATAGCCACCATCTTGGCGTGGGACATTGCTGTGTTCATTCTATTTGTGACTTCATTTAGTGATAAATTAGGGGTTTTCCATGCTCTCGCAAGGGTTTGTTTTGCGGCAGTAAGAAGTTGTATGATTAGTTTGAACTGCTTGTGTGGGAGATTATCAGGTTTCCGATTTAATAACGCTGTTTTAGGATCTAAGGGGATTGTTTTCCCCGAGATAATGGAGATAATTTGAAAAATTTCCGACCACAATGATAGGGCTTTTGGGCACGACCACCAAACGTGAAGGTATGTCCCTGGAGTTGAACAACCCCTGAAGCAAAGATCAGGGTAATTCGGTACGTATTTCGCAACCCTGGCGGGTACTAGGTACCATCTAGTGAGTACTTTGTAATTCGTTTCAATGGCTGATTCGTTCATGGATGCTGATTTAGTGCTGTTCCAGATCTGTTTCCACGCAGAAGGTACTAGTTCTTGTTCTAGGTCCCTCTCCCATTTACTCACATAAGGAAGCTTCCCACTGATAAAGCAAGCTGTTAATTGGGAGTATAAGGAGGATATTATTCCTCTAGCGTGGGGGTCATTCTTACAGAAATTCTCAAAGGTGGATATACATGTTGGTGTGGGTGAAGCATCAACAAATGGCTTAAAGAAATTTTTAATTTGTAGATGCCTAAATATTTCGGTCTGTGGTATGTCGTGCACTGCACTGATGGTGGTGAAGGATAAAAAGGAAGAAGAGTCTATAAAGTCATGTAAGCATGTGCATCCTTTTGACACCCACTCTTTAAAGGTATTGGGATAGATCCAAGCAGGGTAGAACGCAGGGTTTTTATGAAACGATAAAAGAGGAACATGGGGGGGATTGGAGAAGATATTTAGTCTTTACTGTGTCCCAGAGGGAGAGTGAGTGTTTGGTGATGGGGTTCAGTAAGTGTTTACGAGCTTTAGGGGGGATCCATAGTACATTAGAAATTGCGATGGGGTCAGACTCTACCGCTTCAATTGATACCCAAAGAGGGGGCTCACATTTGTCGTGGTATTTTACTAGGTTTGCAAGTTGTGCCGCTTTATAGTAGTTTATAAAGTTGGCCAGCCCCACTCCACCATTATCCTTATATAGATGCAGGATTTGAGGTTTTATTCTAGGCCTAGTGGATCCCCACGTAAAGGCGGAAACTCTTCTTTGTAATATCCTGAAGTAATATGATGGGATTGGGATGGGGAGCACTCTAAATAAATATAATAATTTTGGTAATATAGTCATTTTGACCGCGTTGATTCTGCCAAACCATGATAGGGGTAGATGGGCCCAGGAATTCAGGAGGCTTGATATCTGTTTTAGGAGAATAGGGTAGTTGGAAGAGAATAGATCCGGTATTGATGTTGTAAGGTGTGTTCCTAAATAGGGAATACTCTTAGTTGCCCATACGAAAGGTAGACCGGATTTGGCTGCATTTAACTTTAAGGAAGTAAGCGAAATGCTTAGTGCGAGACATTTTTTAGGTTTAACGACTAGTCCTGAAATGGATGCAAATTTTTTAAGAATTAGCATAAGGTTGGGTCCTGTTACCTGGGGCGATGCAAGAAAAAGGAGGATGTCGTCAGCGAACATGCATAGTTTATGCTTGTGTCCGCCTATTTCTATGCCCAGTATTGTCGGGTCTGACCTGATCTTTTGTGCAAGCGGTTCTATGAGGAGGGCAAATAATAAGGGGGAGAGAGGACATCCCTATCTCATGCCCCTGTTAATGGAGAAGGTGTCCGATCTATATCCTGCATTCTTTACATATGCCTTCGGGCTATTGTATAATTCTAGGATCCATTTCATGAAGTTGGGGCCAAAGCCCCATTTTTGAAGGGTATACTTCAAGTAGGACCAGGATACAGAGTCGAACACCTGTTTTATGTCGAGAGAGAGGAAGCAAGCAGGGATTCCTCTCTTCTTGGCAGTGTGAGCCAATAGGTTCGCCCTTCTGATATTATCTCCTGCCTGTCGGTTGGGGATGAAACCTACCTGATCGCGATGGATCAGGGTTCCAATTATGTTGTTTAAGCGATTCGCCAGAATTTTACCTAGAAGTTTGATATCCGTATTTAGCATAAATATAAGCCGGTCATTTTCACTGAGGGTATTGTCTGTCTGTGGCTTGGGAATCATACAGATTGTGGCCAAAAGTGATTCCTGTCTAAATGATTTCAGTTTTAAAAGGTCGTTGAAGCCTCCGCGAGCCTCGGGGAGATTAGTTCAGAGAGTGCTTTATAATATCGGGCTGTGAATCCATCAGGTCCGGGCCGCTTGTTTAATTTGAGTTCCTTGATTGCTCTAGTTACGTCTTCTTGCAAAATAGGCTCATCTAGTTGTGTCTTTTGGGAATCAGACATTCGGGGCAATTGGAATTGCAAGAAAAAGGTGTGGGCTACCGATTCGTCAAATGAATTAGTTTCCGCATATAGTTTTTTCAGATGAGTACTAAATTTCTGCACAATTTTAAGTGGGTTGCTGGAGAAAACGTTGTTAGCTAGTTTCAGTTTTATTGGTGTATAAGATTTGTTGATTGAATTAAGTGTCCTAGCTAGGTTTGCACCAGTTTTATTAGCTGTTTTGTAGAATGTGTGCTTGGATCTGTCTAAAGCTTTATTTGCCGAGTCCGTGAGAAATAGGTCAAATTCGAGGCCTGCTTTATCTAGGCGATTTTTAGCGTGGGGGGAGTGGTTATTTTGAAAGGCTAGGTGGGCAAGGTTGAATTCCGTTTCCAATTTCAGTGCTAATTGTCTACGTGCCTTTTTGAGGATCCCAAGTTGTCTTTGAATTACCCCTCTCAGTACCGGTTTATGGGCTTCCCAAAGCGTGAGAGCAGATATTTCTGGGGACATATTGAGATCTAAGTAATCTTTTAGGGACTGCTCGATTTCCAGACAGTAGGAGGGATGTTTGAGCAAAATATCAGGCATATACCAGGTCGGGTCGGTCTTTTTAGGAATAGTTGATGCTATTGTTGTGTATACAGCATCGTGATCTGACCAGGGAATAGGTAGTATAACAGAATTGAAAACTACTGGCAGCATTCCAATTGACAATAATATGTGGTCCAACCGGCTATGTGATTGGTGGGGGTTGGAAAAGTAGGTGTAGTTACATTTCGTGGGGTTCAGTTCTCTCCAGGAATCCACTAAGTTATATTTAGACAGGAGAGTGGACAGAGTCCATTTGGTCTGATATTTCGGTGGTACGTAAGGATATCTGTCAAGAAAGGGAAGCAGAACCTGATTCGAGTCCCCGCATATTAGGAGAGAGCCCATTTTATGGGCATTGATAGTTTGAAGAAGGTGTGATAAGAACGGCATGGGGTTAAGGTTAGGGGCATAGTATGATACTACCGTTACCGGTGTGTCTAGGATGTATCCTGTTAGGATCAGGTATCGACCTTCAGGGTCTCTGAGTACCATGTTCAAGGTAAATGGGGTAGATCGGTGGAAGGCAATCAGGGTACCTCTCTTCTTAACCGTATATACTTAAGCCGTATATACTTGTGGGTATGCAGCGTTGAAGTATTTAGGAGTGGTGTTAGGGGTAAAATGTGTCTCCTGTAGGCAGACAATGTGAGCCTTTTTGGATTGAAAGAGCCTAAAGGCCTTTGTACGTTTTTGCGGTATGTTCAACCCTTGTACATTAAGTGAAATCAAGTTTAAGGGTGCCATGGCAGCCAAACCAAAAGTTTTATCTTACCTTGCCTCCTCGGACGGGGATGGCCCAGGTCACTCCATGCGGATGGGGTGAGGGAAAGGAAAGATGAGGATCCAGGATAGGTAGACTCAAATGAAAGAAAGAATACATTGTAGATTAATGCATATTTGAACAACAAATCACTGAATAAGCATTCGGGGTGTGCCCGTAGTGAAGGAAAAGATCCCTCACCAAGGGATAGAGGGTCCCTCCCAAATCCCCACATATTAGTTTGGGGATCTGAGGTGGACTGGTTGAGACGCGTGTTTTTTCCCCGAGTCAGAAAGCCGCATTCAATAATATAGAAGTGTATTTTAAATGCAGAGAGATTCCTATGCCTATGTAAAGTCTCGGAATTTGGCAGGGCCTTTTTTAGTGTCTTGCAGGGTATGCAATTCAGGGGGGAAGACGTGGGCAATGTGGTTTTCCCCTTCAGTTGTCAAGGCCATAAGGTCACTCCAGGTGATAGCCAACAGATTAGTACATATGATCAGGGGTTTAAATAAGGGCCTCAAATAGTATTTTAGACGGAAGTATGCGAGAGTGACAATAGGGCACCTGGTCTTTTGTGAGGAAGAGTTTATAGTGGTCCATGCGGAAAGGAGAGGCAATACCAGGTTATCATCATAGGCAATCGCCTGTGACATGTAATATGCGACAACTAGGAGTAAACATTTCATACTAAGGGCAAGACATAAGCACTAATTTCTGCCGACGTTATAACAAATGATTGATCAGGAAGGTGTTGATATCACCTTATACTGATGTCAAGACCTAATATAAAGAGAAAAGGAAAAAGAGGTGGGATTGTCTACAGGGGAATAGGACCAACACAGTACCTGTTGACAGACAATTACTTAGCCTAAATTGAGAGGAAGAGTTAAGTGGCAGTGTGAGAAGTTCAGTCCATTGTGTCTTCTTGATCCTGGGTCTGTGGTGCGAATCTGCCGCGCTTGGTGGATTGGTGGGGTCCGCCATTCGGTTCTTGTTGGTTGGAGTGGTTGTTAGAAGAGGTTGGTGCTGATCTTCTGCGTGAGGTGGAAGAGGGTAGAGCAATGATTTTAAAGTCTACTAGGGCCTGGTGTAGTTGGTCGGGTGTTCTGCAGACTATCTTGGTTCCTTGAATCGTGAAACGGAGGGAGAAAGGGAAGCCCCATTGATATTTTATGTTACGCTGCTGTAATTTGATCAAGAGAGGTTTCAATGCTCTTCTCTTGGCAATGGTTAGTTGTGATATGTCTGCAAAAATTTGATAATTGTAGCCTTGGAAAGACAGGATCCCTTTCTCCCTTGCTGTCGCCAAAATTTGCTCCTTGGTTTTGTAGAAATGGAACTTCGCTATTATGTCTCTGGGGGGGCCAGCTACCTTTTTAGGGGAGAGTGCCCTATGTATTCTGTCCATCTCCAAACGTTCCACTGCAATGCCTGGAAGTAGTTCCTGACATAGAGCCATTATGGTGGACTGAAGGTCCACCACAGACTCTGGGATGCCCCTAAATCTTAAGTTAGATCTCCTGGCACGGTTTTCAAATTCTTCTAATCTGCTCTGTAGCGTTAGGTTCTCTTCTTTTGGACACTTTAGTTATGTGGCCTATGAAAAAATAATAAAGCAATTGCCATTACAAACAAGTGTTTGTAATGGCAAATCGGTTTACTCGCGTGTACACACGAGCAAACCAAAATCCCCGCCAGCAGACGGCGCGCTGACGTGTCGGTGATGTGGCGGTGACGTTGACGCCGCCACGTCACCGCACCTGGAAGTAAAACACTTCCGCGCATGCGCCGAATCCATTCGGCGGCGGTGCGGGACGACATGTCTGCTGGTAAGTGTACTAACCAGCAGACATGTCGGGCGGATGGATTCCCACCCGATAGATTTCAAAGCATGCTTTGAAATCTGTCGGGTGGCCAAATCCGTTGGCTCGGCCGTACACACGATCGAATCTGTCTGCTGGGACGGTCTAGCAGACCGTTTCCAGCAGACAGATTTGATCGTGTGTGTACGAGGCCTAATACTTAGCAGTGAAGTATTGATTTTTTTACAAGCCTGCACATCTGTACAAAAAAAACAGGTTACTTTTTTGTCATTTAGTTTCACCTCACTTCATTTCCTGTCCTGTAGAAACAGCTGGAAGTAAAAGGAAATCTCTGCAAGGTAAATAAAATCCCCCATACTGTTGCCACCCTTCATATTATGGGGTTTTTATGCCATTGTGTTCCTATTGAAAGATGTTCGATTTTCCTTTAATTTCAGTCCTGGTGGCAATGGTCAAGGATTTACAGTAGACGGGAAATGGGCTCGCATGGTAGACCCCACAATTTCCACCACTGTCTGTTGTGACTCATTTCTCAGTTTTGTAGGTGTAGATTCTCACACCTACAAAACTTGCAGGAGTGAAGGTGTCCTGAATCCCTGTAAACATTATTATAAAACCAAGGTTTTTGCAGTCACTTAGATTGTACAGCTGTATAAAAGGTCTTAAGAGACCTCAGGAGGTTGGAATTTAGATATTTTCTGTTGCCTGGAAAATACAATATGGGACAGGGTCCCAACGCAGCTTTATCGTAGGAATGGTTTTGGCTTTCATAAACTTGACTTGTTAAAGGGGTAATTCCCCCAAAAAACTTTTTTTAACATTGATTGAGGCTCGTTATGTCAAGGGGAATCGGGTGTTTTTTTTTTAGAAACTAAGCAGTACTTACCGTTTTAGAGATGCATCGTCTCCGTCGCTTCCGGGTATGATCGTCTGGTCTGGGCGTGCCTATTTGATTGACAGGCTTCCGACAGGCTTCCGACGGTCGCATACATCGCGTCACGAGTAGCCGAAAGAAGCCAAGCGCCGGTGCGGCTCTATACTGCGCCTGCGCACCGTCTTTCGGCTACTTTCGGAAAATCGTGACGCGATGTATCTGAACGTCGGAAGCCTGTCAATCAAATAGGAACGCCCTTCCCCGATGACCATACCCGGAAGCGTCGGAAACGATGCATCTCTAAAACGGTAAGTACTGCTTCGTTTCTAAAAAAAAAAACACTCGATTCCCCTTGACAAAACGAGCCTCAATCAATGTTAAAAAAAGGTTTTTGGGGGAACTACCCCTTTAAACTGGGGGGTACAAAATCCTAAATGCAGGAGGTATGGCACTATGCCATAAGGCAAAAAAAAAGCATGCTAATAACTGATCAAAAGTTTGATATGCTCATATTTTTAATCAGCATTTTAATTCATTCAGGGTATTAAGGGCAATTATTACCTACGGTATTGTTAAAGTGCATCTAAATTATTACTTCAGTGGCACATAAATTATGGATAACTATTTCATTACAAGATAATTAATGAGTTTCCAATTCTCTAGCTTTACAGAGATGATACACTTTAATGACAATAGGTCAAACAATTTCTACATAATTAAAAGGATATTAACACATTACATCAAAGAATAACAAGCTACACACTACCCTTCTAACAAGGTGCAGGTCTGAAAAGAGTAGCAGTATTTTATATTTTCTAGCAAGTAAAAAAAAAAAACATCTGACTTTTCTTTTTTACTGCACTGTTTTCAACTTTTAATTCTTTACTTCACATTCACTTATGAGTAATAGCTAATGATTATACAGATAACTTCTTTAATTCTCCTATGGGTCAGGTCTGTCAAAAAGTTTGTCATTCTTAGTCCATACATCACAGTCTGTGCTTATCAGAATCTGTCAGTTTATCTTTTTCAGTGTCTACTGGTCTGTGTTCATTGAAGTCTGACAGTATAGTTATATTGATTTTGATCAGTCTGTTACATTTAAAGTAGTTCTAAAAAGTTTTACTTTTTACCTTAATGCATTCTCTGTATTAAGGAAAAAAAAAACCTGAGTGCATTTCCCCCCGAGCTCCCTGTTCATAGGCTCAAAGACACCAGTGGAAGCCATTAGTTGTCAATCACAGCCAGTGAGGAGGGAGAAGGAAGTGGGGCTGTCAATGGTCACACAGAGCTGACTCAGGAGCAAACCTGCATGAGTGCCCCCATAGTAAGGGGCTTGCTACGGTGGACACACAGAGGAGGGAAGGAGCCAGGGGCGCCGGAGGGGGTCATACGATGAAGAGGAGGATCAGGAACAAAACTATTGCATAGAACAGGTAAATATATGTTTGTTATAAAAAAAATCAATGATTTACAATCCCTTTAATGTATTCTAGGGAAAAACAGTTGCTTCCCACAATCTTGCGCATTTATATGGGCTTAGAACATTTCAGGGAATTCTAAAAAAAATTGAATTTATAGAAATTGTGATTTTATCCTTACATAAATTGGCAGAGATGTACTGAAATTGCACTGATATGATTTAGTTTCTTGCAGTATCACTCCCAATACCAGCAATCTTGCTCGTTTCTTTTCTATTTTCCATGTAATGGCATAAAATGAGCATCCCAGTGCTTTGTTATTAGAAAGCAAGGCTACCCCTAAAAGATTTGGCATGTCATTTTCTGTGGGGGAGTGGGTACCTTCTTTTTAGAGGGATTTCCTGTCCCACTTGCTCCTTTCGATTCTCAGCCGCCTAGGTGACTCTTCCCTCCCTGAAATCTTATGGGACATGTCACAGGTCCCAGAATATTATCTGGCCAATAGCAGAGTGCAGCGCAACTCGAGCATGCGAAATGCACGCCCGGTTGTGAAGCCATTAGCGGTCATGGCTGGGTGCCCACAGTTGCTATGACGATGCCATGAAGAGGAGGGGGGAGGCTATGGGTGGCCACACAACACACAGAGCGGGGAATACCTGCAACTCATCACTATGAGGGAATCTCCCACTCAGGGCTGGCCCTACCATGGGACCATAGGTCATAAACGTCACTTTTAGGGGGGTGGCAAACTGATGCCCTAGAGCAGTTCCAGAACTGCCGCCTGCTAGCTAGCCCATTCCGCCTGCTCTGCTGCTTATCCCACTGTGAGGGAGCCTGGTGTCAAGGTGACAGGAGCGTGCAGGCAGAACACTCGCTGCCTAGGGGGAGCAGACAGCGGGCAGGTGAGTGAGTGGGCAGGCTTGCTGGCCAGTTACCAGGCCAATGGGCAGGGGAGCAGAGAGATGATCTCACTGCCCACTCTGCATCACTGCAGTTCCACCCTCACTGTGCAGCCGCGGGCAGCAGTCAGCTGCGTGACACCATTCTGGGTCACAGCAAGTGACAATCTGCCACGTGTGACAGGTGACGTTGTGGCAAGTGACAATACGCAATGTGTGGCAGGTGATGTAGTAAGTGTCAAAATATGCATCTGGTGGATTGGTCGGGACAAGAGGCAGAAACTGCAGGAGAAAGCCAGCTGACCAGCTGTGAAGGAAGAGGAGCTTTCTGCTGTGAGCAGAGAGCCCATGTTAGAAACCATTGCCACATCTACCTCTGACTCATCCCCCCCACCACCGCAGCCTCTGTCTGAATCCCCCCCACCACCCTTGACTGACTGAATTCCCCCACCACATCTGTCTCTGACTGAACCCCCCACCACCACATCACTGCTGCCTCTGTGTAAACCCCCCACCATCACTGCTGCCTCTTACTGAACCCCTTCACCACCACCATCACTTCTGCCTCTGAATGAAACCCTCCACCACCGCTTCGGACTGAACCCCCCCACCACCGTGTCCTCTGACTGAACCCCCCACCACCACCACAGCTGCATTGAACGGAACCCCCTGATACATTTAATTTTAGCTTTAATTGTCACAATATAAAATAATGGATGTGGAGACCTTTTGGTGGTCGTGATTGTTTTTTTTTTTTTGCATGCGATTAGGTATTCTTTGCAAAAGGCAGCTGCCCCAAGAAAGGGAACAGCCTAATGGTCTTTAAAAAATGATTTCCAGACCTGTTTCCAATAAATGTGTTGGCCATTTCCCAAAAGGTTTTAAAGACAAATTATCTGTCTCCTGTTTCTGACTTCCCAGTATACATTGTAGCTCTGGGGTGCAACTCCAACCATTTTTTTCCCTTCGCTAAACCTTCCCAGGAGAAAAGTCGACTATGGGAGAATGTTTTCCTTCTCTCCCTTCAAAAAAAAGGATTTTTAATAACAGCTTACCTGTAAAATCCTTTTCTTGAAGTACATCACGGGACACAGAGCGCATAGTCATTACATATGGGTTATATGGGTACCTTCAGGTGTGGACACTGGTGTAATCAACTTCACAGGAAGTTCCTCCCTATATAACCCCCTCCCACTGAGAGTGCTTTAGTTTTGTAGCAAGCAATTTCTCTGAGGTTACACAATGTTCCCCAAAAAGAGGGGTGGGAGCTCTGTGTCCCGTGATGTACTTCAAGAAAAGGATTTTACAGGTAAGCTGTTATTAAAAATCCTTTTTTCTTTATCGTACATCACGGGACACAGAGCGCATAGTCATTACATATGGGATGTCCCAAAGCAATGCTCCATGAAGGGAGGGAGACCGTAAGGCCAAAAATAGCCAAACAGAAAATATATCAGGAGGTAAAAAATAGCTCCACCAACAGAAAAAAAGGGGGCGTGAACCGGGCCAGAGGATTCTATACTGCTGCCCGTAGGACCGCCTGCCCAAATGCTGCGTCCGTAGCCTTTGCGACGTCCAACTTATAAAATTTAGTAAACGTATGTACGGAAGACCAGGTTGCCGCTTTGCAAACCTGTGCCATAGAGATCTGATGGTGTGCCGCCCAGGAGGCACTCATGGCCCTCGTAGAATGGGCTTTAACTGATAAGGGAGGTGGAACGCGCTTCAGACCATAGGCCTGAAAAATCAGCTGCTTAATCCACCTAGCCAAGGAAGACTTGGCAGCCGGCTGACCCTTCTTGGGGCCATCCGGGAGAACGAAAAGCACATCTGTTTTCCGAATCTTTTCTGTAGCCTTGAGATAGACCCTCATGGCTCGGACCACGTCCAAAGTATGAAGCAGTCTTTCCTCTCTGGACTGGGGAGTAGGAAAGAAGGATGGTAGGACTAGGTCCTGATTCAAGTGAAAACTGGATATGACCTTAGGAAGGAAAGAAGGCTGAGGCCGCAGAACCACTCTGTCCTTATGCAGAATCAGGTACGGTTCCCTGCAAGACAAGGCTGCCAGCTCGGAGACCCTTCTGGCCGAAGCCATAGCCACCAAGAAAACCCACTTTCGGGTTAGCAGCACAAGAGGGATTTCTGTCAGAGGTTCAAACGGCTGCTTTTGTAAAGCTGACAAGACCAGATTTAAATTCCAGGGGCAGAGGGGAGCTCTAATAGGGGGATTTACATGCAAGACCCCCTGCAAAAAGGTTTTCACAAGCGAATGTGTGGCCAAAGGCCTTTGAAACCATATCGATAAGGCAGACACCTGCCCTTTTAGAGTACTAAGAGCCAACCCCTTGTCAACGCCAACCTGGAGGAATCGCAAGATCCTGTCAATAAAAAACTTGCGAGGATGCCCTCCTTGAGACTCGCACCACTCCACATAGGTTCTCCAGACTCTGTAATAGATATTTCTAGAGACTGGCTTTCTAGCTTGAATTAACGTAGATATGACTTGGGCTGAGAGGCCTCTGCCCTTAAGAATTAGGGATTCAGCCGCCAAGCCATCAAATTTAGCTGCTGTGAAGCAGGGTGGTAGATCGGGCCCTGAGACAGCAGATCTGGGCGCAGGGGGAGTGGCCACGGTGCCCCTACTGACATCCTTACGATGAGTGCGTACCAAGCCCTTCTGGGCCAGGCTGGGGCCACCAGGATCACCGGCCTGCGCTCCACCCTGATCCTTCGTAGAAGGCGGGGAATCATCTGTAGTGGAGGGAACGCATACAGGAGAGAAAACTGGTGCCAGGGGCAAACCAACGCATCGGTCCCGTAGGCCGAGGGGTCCCTGGCTCGGGATACGAATTTTTCCAACTTCTTGTTGAATCTTGTTGCCATGATGTCCACATCGGGAACTCCGAATCTTTGGCAAATCTCTTGGAATACCTGGGGGTGAAGAGACCACTCTCCCGGGAGTAACTGTTAACGACTCAAAAAATCTGCTTGAGAATTGTCTATCCCTGGGATGAATACTGCTGAGATGCAGGGTACATGGGCTTCGGCCCATGAAAAAATCAGGTTTACTTCCCTTTGAGCCGCTAGGCTCCTTGTGCCCCCCTGGTGGTTTATGTATGCCACCGCCGTGGCATTGTCGGACTGTATCCTTACTGGCAGACCCTGCAGGGGGAGAGTCCAGGCGACCAGGGCCAACCGAGCAGCTCTGATCTCTAGGACATTGATGGGAAGCAGACTTTCTGCCTCTGACCACTGTCCCTGCTGGGTCCGTTTTCCTAAGATTGCCCCCCAACCTGATAGGCTGGCATCTGTGGTTACTATTTTCCACGAGATGGGGCAAAAGGTTTTCCCTTTTGATAATTTTTGAGGGATCAGCCACCAGTACAGGCTGCGCCTGACTCCTGGGGAAAGAACTAATGGACGGTCTAATGCCTGTATGGACTTGTTCCAAGCAGAGAGAATAGCTGCCTGCAGAATTCTGGTATGGATCTGGGCATAGGGCGCTGCTTCGAAGGCGGCCACCATCTTTCCCAGCAGTCGCATGCATAGGCGAATAGTCGGCTTCTTTTTGCCTAAGACTATTTGAATCGTTTGAATCAACGACCTGATCTTCTCTTGAGGTAAAAATACCCTCTGGCATTCTGTATCTAACCGAAAGCCTAGATATTCCAACTGTCTTGGTTCACAATCCACCCGAACTCTTCTAGATGCCGCACTGTGCGGACTACTGCATGATTGAGGTTGGAAGCTGATCTGTCGATAACCAGGAGATCGTCCAGGTATGCCAGGACCAAGATGCCTTCTGTCCTTAGGACGGCTAGCACCGGGGCTAACACCTTTGTGAATACCCGTGGAGCTGTTGCCAACCCGAAAGGGAGGGCTACGAACTGGTAATGACTTTGATTTATCGTAAAACGAAGAAACTTGTGATGTGCTGGGTAAATCGGCACATGCAGATATGCATCCTTTATGTCTATAGATGCTAGAAAGTCGCCCTGATGCAGGCTGGCTGTCACTGAACGTATGGAGTCCATACGAAAGGTCTGAATCCTTAGAAAGCGATTTAGGCATTTGAGGTCTAATATAGGCCTGACGTCGCCATTGGGTTTTGGTATAACAAAAAGGTTGGAGTAGAATCCCAGACCCCTTTCTTGGGTTGGTACTTCTACAATTACTCCTTGGAGCAAGAGGCGATCCAACGCCTTTACGAGAGAGGCCCTCTTTAACGGGTCGCTTGGAAGACTTGACCCCTGAAAATGAGGAGGGGGGATTTCTCGAAACTCTAGTTTGTAGCCTGAGGCTACTACGGACCGAACCCAAGAGTCGGGAATTCTGGCCCTCCAGACTTCGGAGAAAAACTGAAGTCTTCCCCCCACCCAAGAGAGTGGGGGCGCCCCTTCATGAATCTGACTTGATGACTGGTTTAGCTGGCTTGCGAGACCAGGGCCTCTTGTTTGCCGCGGCTTGTCCCTGTGGGCGGCTATTAACTGCTGAACGCCCGGGAGGCCGTCGATACTGACGGGAAGTCGAAGGGGCCGAGCCTGCAATGGCCTGTCGTTTAAACGTGGGCCCACGCGGTCTTTTCTTGACCGGTAAGGAAGTACTTTTTCCACTTGATATGGTGTGGATATATTTATCTAGGTCTTCCCCGAATAGTCTTCCCCCATGAAAGGGAAACCCTGCTAAAAGCTTTTTGCAGGGTGCCTCTGCTGACCAGTTCTTTAGCCACAAAAGGCGACGCATGTGAACCATCAGTAGAGATGAACGGGATGCCTGTTGGATGGAGTCCTTAATAGCATCTATTGCAAAGCAGAGAGCCCTAGGGAATTCTGCTAATTCATGAGTATGCTGAGCCGGCATGTCCTTTAATATATGTTTTGCCTGATCCTTCAGGGCCTGACAAACACCAATGGCTGCTACTGCTGGCTGAACCATGGCACCTACTGAGGTGAAAGCTGCTTTCAGTAGGGTCTCAAATTTTTTGTCGACCGGATCCTTTAACATATGGACATTTTCAACCGGACAAGTCAGGGATTTATTCACGCAGGAAATGGCCGCGTCCACTGTAGGGAGTGCCCATTTCTTTACATATTCCTCTTCCATAGGGTAGAGAATAGAGAATCTTTTAGGAGGGACAAAGATTCTATCAGGTCGAGCCCAATCCTGGTAAATCACGTTCCGCAGAAGGGGGTGCATTGGAAAAGACGCACAAGTTAATGGAGCCTTTAAAGAACCCAATGAGGATACCTCCGGGGCTACTAGTTCTGGCACTGGAAGTTTAAAGGCAGTGCGAACCATATCTGTCAAAGACTGGATCCACAGGCTCTCCGCTTGAGAGGCCGAAAAATATTCATCTATAGTGGAATTTTCCCTGTCTGAACCGTCGGGACTTGGGTCTGCCTGATCCCCTTGTGGGTCCCGTTCCTCTGAAGAGGAGACCTCCGCATCTGAAAACCCCACACTGGGTGAGGGGGATCTAGCCCGCTTGCTACTTGGGCAAGGACGGGAAAACAACGCAGTTAACCTTTTCTCTAGCCCACTCATGGTGGCTGCTAGCATTTCTTCCGTCACGTAAACGGGAATGGGTGGATCGGGGGCCGCCTCTGCCCCCAGCACCCCCAATGGCTCTTGTACTATGCCACTCTGTGTCCTAACTGGCGAGGGTGGGGCCGTAGAAGCCTGGCCCAAATCCTCTGACCCCGATGGAGACCCCTTTTGCTTTTTGGCACCTTTAGCAGCCTTGGCTGGTCCAGATCCCTTTGGAGCCATTGTACAACCTTGGGTCACCCCTATAGCCAACACCTGACTATTGCAGCTAGGAGTAACCAATATGAGGGCAGGTATGAGGAAAATGAAAAATAACTAATTTCTCTCTTTTTCCCTTTTCTCTTTTTTTTTTTTTTTTTCAAAAATTTTTTATTTATTTTTTACCCGCCTGGGAGGTGGCAATACTGAGGAAACCTGTGAGTATTGACACACCAATGCCCGTTAGCCGGAGTCCAAGGTAGACTCAGATACTGCTGGATCTAAGGCTGAGTCCCTTTAAGCAAAAAACTTCCTTTTTTTTTTTTTTTTTCTGGTCAATAGTGGACCTAAGTCCTAGACCTGAAGATCCACAAAACCGCCACTAGGTGTCCCTGTGTGGCCAAAAGACCCAGCTGCACGCTCTGTATCCTTTCTTCCTCTGCCTCCAGGAGGGAAAGACCAGCCAGAGAAAAGTTTTCCCTTTAAACAGACCCTGACGCTGCTGGCCCGCCCCCCCGACGCACGCCGACGCTATAAAAGGCGGCGTGCACGCGCGCGCGCATGCGCGCGCGCACACGCGCGCACAATCGCGCGCACCACGCTGAAACCACATGGAGGAAGCAGAGCAGAGGAAACAACATGGACCAGCGTTTAGGCAGCACCAACAGACACCAGGTAAGCACTAATCTTTTTGTAGTGCACACATAGCGAGGAAGCTGTCCCCATGGGCTTCCTAAGAAACAGGAGTTTTTACCAGCAATTTCCTCTTAAAAACATGTGGGGTTGCAGTATCAGTGTTAACAGGCAGACCTGGGGTGAGTAGCAAATATATAACTTACACAAGTATACATATATCTACATGTTATCTGGGTAAACATTAGTATCCCATCCTGCCTACACAGACATAGTGGAGATAGTGGCTGATGCACAAGCATACTGTTAGCCAACCCAGAACCCCCAGGGGGATACCTACTGTCGAACCAAGTCCCGCAGGTTCCCTCTTACCTGCTCCACGCCGCAGGGTATTGCAAAATGCAAAATGCAAGAGGCCCAATCTTCCCCCATCTCCGTGGGTATTGTCTTGGACCTTCAGGGACCGGGGTCCTGTGTTAAGGAACCCACACCCCTGGACCTATATAGCATCCTGGCATCAGTAGCGTTTAGTTCTTGGAAGAGACTAAGGCACTGGAGCCCAGAATCCAGCCCTCCAAGGAGAGGCATTATAGGCAAAACCCCACTCCAGCAGGGCCCGGGTACCGTACACCTTGGCTTTGAAGCACTTCGGACGGATCCGGCTAGCTATCCTGGGTCCCGAGACCTCCGAGGGACAGCTAGACGTGACCAACACCTAAGACACTGGCGAAAAAACTAAAGCACTCTCAGTGGGAGGGGGTTATATAGGGAGGAACTTCCTGTGAAGTTGATTACACCAGTGTCCACACCTGAAGGTACCCATATAACCCATATGTAATGACTATGCGCTCTGTGTCCCGTGATGTACGATAAAGAAAAGGTCAGACCAGTGATGTCTGATGAATGATCCATTATTCTTTCCATTGGTATATGCATGTGAATTCACCCTGTGAATTTTTTATTTTTTTTCCGGAAAATAGTCCACACTCCAATCTCACAAGGCAGATTTAAGATAAATGAAAGTAGAACTTTAGCGACTCAGATTTCCTGAAGGCATCCTGCTGTTCAATCTGGCTTGTGACCATACCCCCCTTACTAGCTTGCCCTCATTTGTAGCCATATATTGCGTCACATATTAAAGCAGTGTTCCAGACGTATTGTTCTTTTTTTGAAAGTCAGCAGCTACAAACACTGTAGCTGCTGACTTAATAAGGACACTTACCTGTCCAGGGCGCCCACGATATCGCCCCCCCCCCAGACCAATACATCTATCGTGTGTCGGCGCCGACATCCGCACTAATGGATACAGGCAGTGTACCTTGCAGCTTCACTGCCTGTTGCCTACTGCACATGCGCGAGTCACGCAGCGAATTTTTAAATGGTCAGCTGTCTTCCGGGACACAAACAGATCCCAGAAGACAGCACACCCAAATTTCCCATTAGACAACGCGAGGAGGAGAAGAATGAAGACTACCGCAGAATTGGAAGTGGCAGATTAGGACGATCTGTCTAGCAACAGCCATTTCTAGTAAGTACATTTTTTGTTTTTTCAAATGTTATTTAATGTATTTTAAGGAGCGTGTCTATGCTATTTGTTTTAGGGTGGACCTACGCTTTAACTTGTCTTGACTTCAACTTGTTCCTTATTATGAGCTGTGTGGTATTCAAACTTTCAAGTTTGCTTCTACTAAGCACTGCAAATGCTCCCAGACTGTTCTTGTCAAAACAGTCCTCTGTCTACTGGAAGATGAGATATGGGGCTAGTACACTGCAGTAGCATTTTGGTGATGACTGGTTGCCAGTTAGACTTCAAGCTACATCTGATTATAACAATGCTGAGATAACTGACTGTAAAGTCAACAACGTTCGATGGTGCAAAAATATGAAATTACAGACAGATAAGATAAAAGTTTTAGTTTTTCAATGGAATTTGTATTAAAGGACTTTTTCACAGCGTGGGCCTCTATTTAATGTTGCATTATTTTTTGTTAGATGGGGGTAACTGTATTTATTTTCAAGTACTCATTTCCCTGGGAGAGGGCAGATAGTTGGGGCCCTCATTATAAAGAGCGCTTATATATTCTGATTTTAAGTGGCATGCCGTTAAAATCCATTTTATGCTCTTATATGGGCATGGAGCCTAGGAGAACCAGGACAATTTGTGTCTGGTCCCCACCTCCAAACCATACTAGGTCCCCTTTCAACCAAGCCCTTATATGCTCTTGGTGACTGGATGTGGGGATGAGGCCCTTATGCCTTCACCATACAAACAAGGTGTATTGCTAAGGGTTGTGTGACCCCTTAGCAATCAGCCACAGGAGGGGGAAAAAACAGAAAATATGAGTAAGGCCGCCTACACACGATCGGTCCAACCCGATGAGAATGGTCCAACGGACCGTTTTCATCGGTTCATCGCTGAAATGGCCTGATGTGCATACACACCATCAGTCCAAAATCCGACCGGGTCAGAACGCGGTGACGTAGAACACAACGACGTGCTGAAAAAACAAAGTTCAATGCTTCCAAGCATGCGTTAACTTGATTCTGAGCATGCACGGGTTTTTGGACCGATGCTTTTGCCAGTTTGATCGGTCAAAACCGATCGTGTGTACGCGGCCTCAAGAGTGAAACTGGACTGGTACAGAATGGGAAAGAATGCATAGAAAAAAGAATGGAGGGCGCACCGACCTAGTGTGATACTGTTACACAATTTTTATTAAAATGCTAAAATCAATGGTTATACTCACAAAATGAGTTAGAAACAAGCTTTAAAAGACAATCCAACAGCGCCAGCAGAACAGGACGGTTGCTTCAGTCTAAAAAGGTATCTGACCGATAATCAGGCTAGGCTTACGTTTCGGGGGCGTACCCCTTTCCTCAGAGCCCCGGTGGTCTGCACTGCTCCCTCACTATGCAGCTTGTCAGAATATATACACACACACATATACACAGAGAGGTGAAAAGAGCATGTGCTAGAGGGTCACAGGTCACTCCGCCCACAGGGAGGCAAAGCTCCCCCCATTTCAAAATTAACCCTTGGATGTATGATCCCTATATATTACAGACTTGGCATGGTCTTACCGATGGGTATCCCATAATCCAAAGATTTGCCAATTTTGAAGGGAAGGGGGATGAGGGTGTATGGAGAAATACATCCATTGTCAGGTGTCAGAGGTGTTATCCTTGAAGGTGCACATACCTTACATATCCTGAGGCAGTGCCCTCCTTCCCTTCACATTTCTTTATCCCAAAGTCATCCACATGGGCTGGAACGCACGCCACCTATTCTGAAGTGGCTGCGTTCCAGCACTACACTGCCTCGGGCATCGTCATCTTCTCTGCGCATGCGCGTACCACACGACCGCGCGACGCACGGCGCATCGCGACGTGCGTCACGCCGCCCACGGCGCCGACTCGTAGGAAGCGAGTGCGCTCCAGCATCACAAACAGGATGCAGGTGAATGCGTTCCAGCATCACCATAGGGTGGAAGCGTCACATCCGCCCCTGTGACATTTCTCCTGTTTTTGCGGGGGATAGAGTTGCAAAGCGGTACTCCCTCTAGTGGCGGGAGGCCAGAATGGGGCTTCTAAATGAGAGACCAAAGGCTTCTCAGCACATGCCCTTGCTCCCAAATAGTCATGAAAAAAATATATATATAATAAAATATAAACATAAATGTAATCATAAATATAGATATCATCATTATTATCATCGTCCGTGGAATTAGTGTCAGCGTCTGCATGGGTAGACACACACCTGCTCCTACATGAAATGGATGGGCTGGACCAGATGCCATTTTGTTAGTGTCATCTATAGTTATAGGTGAATACCAAACATGAGCTCGCTCAAATACATAATAAAATAAAAGAGTTAATTAATTAAAATTTGATTTAAAAATAAAAACTACTTGAAGCGATAGTCCATAGGTCCAGTGTATGTTACAGCACAACGTACGCATATACCCATATATACACACGTGCATATAGAGGTAACGTGCACATGCATATCCATAGATACACACGTACATAGACCGCAAAAAATGAGTAAAATTGGATTAAAAGACACTCCCTTTAAAACAATACCCAGAATATGAACACCCACCCACACATACATACATATACAATGTATGAGAGACATGTTAGCGGCACAGCCGACAGACTATATATTCATTTGCTCGCTCTCATATCTATCCAAACATAGACAGTGTAGAATGCCCATGCATATGCTGACGTCCAAATGGACTACATGTGTATACAAACAAATGCATAAGTTAAATGCCAACCCTGCCCGCCTAGCTATCCCAGCCCTGGCACCATGGCTGGTGTATACTAGCTTGCAGCCCACTACTACATGTTATCCTAGGTGGCGGCAGACAGGCTGAAACTTATTCTGTGAGGGAACTACCACCTAATATCTACATATAGTACAATACAATGGGTAGTTTAGATTGTTACTTCCTCCCTCTATGGCTTCTTTGAAGCCTCCCCAACCATATAGTACGGTTATCTACGAGATATTCAAATTTAATTATTTATTTCTATTTTGTTTTTTACTTTTTACTTATGTGATGGTGTGTAATTCTATCTCTTCATTTAACCCTTTCGGAACCATAGTTCCAAGGGTGAAAATCCAAAAGGCCTCTCTTTTACAAAGAATTTGGTATTTTTTGCCGCTTTGGATTATGGGATACCCATCGGTAAGACCATGCCAAGTCTGTAATATATAGGGATCATACATCCAAGGGTTAATTTTGAAATGGGGGGAGCTTTGCCTCCCTGTGGGCGGAGTGACCTGTGACCCTCTAGCACATGCTCTTTTCACCTCTCTGTGTATATGTGTGTGTGTATATATTCTGACAAGCTGCATAGTGAGGGAGCAGTGCAGACCACCGGGGCTCTGAGGAAAGGGGTACGCCCCCGAAACGTAAGCCTAGCCTGATTATCGGTCAGATACCTTTTTAGACTGAAGCAACCGTCCTGTTCTGCTGGCGCTGTTGGATTGTCTTTTAAAGCTTGTTTCTAACTCATTTTGTGAGTATAACCATTGATTTTAGCATTTTAATAAAAATTGTGTAACAGTATCACACTAGGTCGGTGCGCCCTCCATTCTTTTTTCTTTTTTAGTTCCTTTGAATTCCCACGATTCTAAGGAGGGCTGCAAGACTCTGGAAAGACACTGTACAATTGAATTGTATGTCCCCATAAGCAAGAAATACCGGAGGGCAGGAGATTTATATCGTTTTGCCAAAGAATGCATAGGAGAAGGTACAGAACACTGAGAAGAGCATACACGTATACCCAGTCAAGGATCTCTGCAATCCATTGCCTTTGGTGAAATCATGGGATCATTATTCAATAAGGACTATTGTAAATAAACAATAGATAATCATTGAATATATGGAATACACAGTGCTATATAATTAAAGATGGTTTGGAAATATTAGTTAAAAAAAATAGTAATAATGCATGGGTAATCTATTCATAAAAATGTGCCTATGATGAAAAGTCTTAAGACTGTTTTTGTTGTAAAATGAAAATTAGGATTTACAACAGAAAGAAGTCTGTTATTGAGCTTCTATTAATATTTCTTATAGTGATGTTCAAGCAATGCTGTGGAGATGACACTCGCACACAAAAACAATCTCATGAGAATGCTGGCGGAGCTCATCACTGAGTCTTATTTTTCAGGACTGCTTCAGTAACAAAAGAAATTAATAATGTTTTTTTTCTTTTCTTCTTTTATAGAATTTGAGTGTACACAATGCTGTAACTGGGATTTTGCTGGCACAATGATTTTCTGCCCTGAAGAGCTAGATAACAGTTTGCAATGGCCCTTGCTACTTCCTTTAAATGATTTGAGAATGTACATTTCAAATAGAAAAACACAGAGAAGCAATTGTTGAAAACTAAACTATGCTCTGATGAATGCAACTATAATCTCTTGACGTTGTATTTATTGCCTCTAATAAGGTTCAGAACAATGTACTTCTGCACAGAAAAGGTATAATTTAGTCATGCGACTTTAGAATATGTGGCACAATTTTGCTATTATACACACACACACATATATACATACATACATAATATGGTATTATGTGGTAGTATGGTACCCCACCAATATGTACCCAGAATTCTCAACTGGATGGGTTGAGGGGCTCCAGGGAGCTTATAATGTACAGAGGAAACTGGCGTTTCAGTTTCCTCATTACTTACTAAAGTCCACTTTGGGACCTCGAGCCTGGTGATTTCTTAGGGATCCGGGTGGGATGAAATCCCCAGTCTTGGGTCCAGGTTTTAAGATTCACCTGCACGCCGATTGTTCAGGTGTGTGGACCTGATAGGAGAGTCAGGGCCAGGATTCTGGGCTCCACCCTCCTGGGGAGTCCAGGCCTGCAAGGAAAACATGTGACTGTTGGCATATGACAGTCTGACGGAACAGACTGGGGGCCCAAGCCAGTGGGTTGTAGCAGCCAGGAATCTGTAAGAGTGTGTCACCAGAGGTACAAAGTGGGTACCAAACAGGGACACAATTACAGGGTCAAGAGGACCGAGGTCAATGCCTGAACAGCAGTGCTGACCTGAGAGCCAGGTGGCTTGGTATTTTCTATTTATTTCATTATTGCTTTTGAAACCCCTGTGTGGGAATCCTGGATGGACTGTTTTGTTCTTTTACTCTAATAAAAATGGACC
The DNA here is from genome assembly GCA_029574335.1 of Rana kukunoris. Lineage (NCBI taxonomy): Eukaryota > Metazoa > Chordata > Amphibia > Anura > Ranidae > Rana > Rana kukunoris. Next base: position 257,790,052 of record CM056052.1, on the reverse strand, counting down.
AACAAGCCCTGAAATTGTATTTCTAGAGTGTGTTGTTCTCGCTAGTTGGTGCTCTACTTGAGCTAAACAACCCCCAAATACCACAAGATAGATTGATAGATATCTATCTATATCTTTCACACACACTTTACACACACAGACTTTATTGGCACCCCACTCTTACTCAGTAGGGTTCAATATTGAGTTGGCTCACTCTTTGCGGCTATTACAGCTTCAACTCCTTAGGGAAGGCTGTCCACAAGGTTTAGGAGTGTGTCCATGAGAAAGTTTGACTATTCTGCCAAAAGTACATTTGTGAGGTCAGGCATTTATGATGGACAAGAAAGCCTGACTCACAGTATCCTCTATAATTTACCCCAAAGGTGTTCTATCTATGTTAAGGTCCCACTTTGTGGAAGTCCAGTCAAGTTCCTCCACCCCAAACTCGCTCATCAATGTCTTTTAACTCGTCCTTGCTTTGTGCACTGGTCCAAATCTTTTGGTGGAGGCTTAATAATGGTGTGGAGTAGATTTTCCCGGGGTTGGGCTTGGCCCCTTAGTTCCAGTGAAGGAAACTTTTAAGACATCAGCATAGCAAGACATTTTGGACTATTTCATGCTCTCAACTTTGTAGAAAAAGATTGTGGATGGCCTCTTCCTGTTTCAACATGACTGTGCACCAGTGCACAAAGCACGGTCCAAATAAACATGAATGAGCAATTTTGGGGTGCAGGAACTTGACTGGCCTGCACAGAGTCCTAATCTCAACCCAATAGAACACCTTTGGCATAAATTAGAGCAGACACTGTGAGCCAGACCCTCTCATCCAATATCGGCACCTGACCTCACAAATGCGCTTCTGGAAGAATGGTCAAACATTCTCAGACACACTCCTAAACTTTATGGACAACCTTCTAAGAAGAGTTGAAGCTGTTATAGTTTTAAAGGATGGGCCAACTCAATATTGAACTCTACGGATTAAGCCTGGGATGACATTAAAGTTGCCATGTGCATGTAAAGCAGGTGTTCCAATACTTTTGACAATATCGTTTATATATGCAAGGGGCACACAGGGAGCTTGCAAAGGGGAGGACATCTATTGAAGAAGTTGAACATATGATTTCCTCCCAGGATAAGGTTCTTGGCCGGAGCAGCCAATTTCCAGGTCCAAACACTATCACTTGATGAGAAAAGCAATGTCAACAGCATTGTGTAAGGTCTGAAATTGAGTTTACAAAGGATATGACTCGGAGGTAAATGAACTGGCAGGGAAGCGATTATTACATAGTCGGCTAAAGGAGGCTAATTGACCTATATAGGAAACATGACAGAATTTCTTTAAAAACTGACCCTGTTAAGAGAAGACAGTTCTGTCCTATCATGTGCACTTCTCTTAAAGCGGAGCTCCACCCGCATTTTTTTTTTTCAAAGTCGGCAGCTACTAACAGTGTAGCTGCTGACTTTGAATAAGGACACTTACCTGTCCTAGGCGCCCGCGCTGACGGCCCCCGCCGATGCCGATCCTCGATCCCGGCACCGCCATCCACAGTCAGGGAAACAGGCAGTGAAGCTGTGCGGCTTCACTGCCCGTTTCCTACTGCGCATGTGCGAGTGACGCGGCGCGGCGCTTTGTGAATGGTCCGGCTGCTTTCTGGGATACACACAGTTCCCAGAATACAGCGCGGCCCATTCACAAGAAGACACCGAGAAGAGGAGGAGGAAGAAAACCGCACCGCGGATCATGAGGGCAGATTCGGGACTTCCGCATAGCAACAGCCTATTTAGGGTGAGTAATTTTTTATTTTTTTCCATTTCATTATTTTTTATTTTTTTTTAGATTTAAAAAAAAAAATCAGGGTGGAGCTCCGCTTTAAGAACTGCTTTGCTCTGAAAATTCTCTTCATTAGACACTTCCATGAGGGAGTCAATTCATGTTTTGTTATTGGGTGCTATAGTTTCTACCTCCAGCCACTACATTGCTATTGTATCCCACAGTAAAGTAGGGGGTCAGTGGAAGAGATCACAATGCTTAATGGGGGGACCAGAAATCCTTCACTCTCTGAAGTGTATCAGATGAAGAGAATTTTTTTGACACCATAGCTATTAAAGAGAGCAAAGTTTGGTGTTGCAGACTGGTAAATGTAATATATCTGGTTTATTGGAGAGCCTTCCTTAATATTTAAATTTTATGAAAGGTTAGTAGAATGATAGTGGATAAATGATAACATTTCCATGATTTGAAGGTTGTGAAAGGCTCCCACCATGTAGACACCGACCTATATACCCTTTAGCACCAGAGGGATGCTTAAAATGAAGAAAAACAGCATTGTAAGGGTAATAATTTACCTTTTCCCATTAACCCCTTAAGGACTACCGCATGTACATATACGTCGGCAGAATGGCAAACACAGGCACATTGGCGTACCTGTACGTCCCTGCTTAGACGTGGGTCCGATCGGGACCCCCCCCGGTACTTGTGGCGGTCCCCGTGGCTCTGGGAGCGATCTGGAATGAGGGGGCGGCTGTTAGTTTTTGTCCGCCCTCTCCGGATCGCTCCCAGCCAATCCACTTCCTCCTCTGCCTGAACTGTAAACACAGGCAGAGGATGAAGTGATGTCACCGCTCCTCCTGCCGGTATTTTCGTCCGGTGGAGGAGAGGAGACATCACACAGTGAGTACACAAGCACTACACTGACACCGGTACACATAGGCACACAAATCCCCCCCCCCCCAGTCACCCTGTCACAGTGTCACTAAATAGCAGTGATCATTTATTTACTGATCACTGCATTTAGTGTCAGTGTGACAGGCAGTTAGTGTCAGGCAGCTAGTGTTGGGTCCAGGGTAGCCCCCCTACCCCCCCAAAAAAGGTTTTAACCCCTTGATCACCCCCTAGTGAACCCTTTCACCCCCCTTTGCCAGCGTCACTAAGCGATCTTTTTTCTGATCGCTGTATTAGTGTCACTGGTGCCACTAGGTAGCTAGTTATTTTTTGAGGTTCGCCGCCATGTTTTTATAGCGTTAGAAAATTTATGGTGGTACCTAATGCTATAAAAACATGGTGGCGAACCTTAAAAAATAACTAGCTATTTAGCGGCACCAGCGACACTAATACAGCGATCAGAAAAATGATCGCTTAGTGACGCTGGCAATAGGGGATGAAAGAGTTGACTCTAGGGGCAATCAGGGGTTAAAACCTTTATTAGGTACCCCCATACATTTTATAATAAAGGTTTTAACCCCTGATTGCCCCTAGAGTTAACCATTTCACCCCTATTGCCAGCGTCACTAAGCGATCGTTTTTCTGATCGCTGTATTAGTGTCGCTTGTGCCGCTAGGTAGCTAGTTAGTGCCAGTAAATCTTACACCCAGGCGCAAAGCATACACCCCTTATATGTGGAATTACACCCCAAAATACATTCTGCTGCTTCTCCTGAGTACGGGGATACCACATGTGTGAGACTTTTTGGGAGTCTAGCCGCGTACGGGACCCCAAAAACCAATCACCGCCTTCAGGCTTTCTAAGGGTGTAAATTTTTGATTTCACTCCTCACTACCTATTACAGTTTCGAGGGCCATAAAATGCCAAAATAGCACAAAAACCCCCCAAATGACCCCATTTTGGAAAGTAGACACCCAAGCTATTTGCTGAGAGGCATGTGAGTCCATGGAATATTTTAAATTTTGACACAAGTTGCGGGAATATCACAACCTGTTTTTTGTTTTTGCACAAAGTTGTCACTAAATGATATATTTCTCACACATGCCATAGTTATATGTAGAATTGTACCCCAAAGTACATTCTGCTGCTTCTCCTGAGTACGGGGATACCATATGTGTGGGACTTTTTGGGAGCCTAGCCGCATATGGGACCCCGAAAACCAATCACCGCCTTCAAGATTTGTGTGAGTGAAATCAAAAATGTGTCCTTAGAAATCTTGAAGGCGGTGCTTGGTTTTCGGGGCCCGCACACGGCTAAGCTCCCAAAAAATCCCCCACATGTGGTATCCCCGCAATTTCACATATAACCAAGGCAGGTGTGAGAAATATATAATTAAGTGACAACTTTGTGCAAAAAAAAATCAGTTTGTCATATTCCCGCAACTTGTGTCAAAATATAAAATATTCCATGGACTCGACATGCCTCTCAGCAAATAGCTTGGGGTGTCTACTTTCCAAAATGGTGTCATTTGGGGGGGTTTTGTGCTATTTTGGCATTTTATGGCCTTCGAAACTGATAAGTAGTGAGGAGTAAAATCAAAAATTTGCGCCCTTAGAAATGGTGAAGGGGGTGTTTGGTTTTCGGGGTCCCGTACATGGCTAGGCTCCCAAAAAGTCCCCAACATGTGGTATCACCGTATTCAGAAGAAGCAGCAGAATGTATTTTGGGGTGCAATTCCACATATAACCATGGCATGTGCGAGCAATATATAATTTAGTGACAACTTTTTGTAATTTTTTTTTTTCATTATTCAATCACTTGGGACAAAAAAAAAAAAGGACTCAACATGCCTCAGCAGTTTTCTTGGGGTGTCTACTTTCCAAAATGGGGTCATTTGGGGGGGGGGTTTGTACTGCCCTGCCATTTTAGCACTCAAAGAAATGATAGGCAGTCATAAAATAAAAGCTGTGTAAATTCCAGAAAATGTACCCTAGTTTGTAGACGCTATAACTTTTGCGAAAACCAATAAATATACACTTACTCTGATTTTTTTTTACTAAAGACATGTGGCTGAATACATTTTGGCCTAAAATTTAGTTTATTCAATATTTTTAACTTTTTGTTATAAGAAAAATCGTTTTTTTTCAAAATTTGCGGTCTTTTTCCGTTTATATCGCAAAAAATAAAAATCGTAGAGGCAATCAAGTACCATCAAAAGAAAGCTCTATTTGTGGGAAGAAAAGGACACAAATTTCGTTTTGGTACAACATTGCATGACTGCGCAATTACCAGTTAAAGCAGCGCAGTGCCAAATTGTAAAAACACCTCTGGGCATTTAGCAGCATATTGGTCCGGGTCTTAAGGGGACAAACACAATCCATCAATTTTGAATCTAATTTCTAACTCTAAGGCCGCGTACACACGAGGAGACCAGTTTCCGCTGACATGTTCGATCGTGTGTACGGCCTAGCGGACAGGTTTCCAGCGGACAAAAGTTTCTAAGCATGGTTAGAAACTTGTCCGCTGGAAACCTGTCCGATGGTTAGTACGCCCAACCATCGGACCGAAATCCCGCGCATGCGTCAAATTGATTCGACGCATGGGTGGAAGCATTGTACTTCCTTGTTTGAGCACGTCAGTGTCTTCTACGTCACCGCGTTCTCTGTCCGTGGGGATTTTGGTCTGATGGTGTGTACACACATCAGACCAAAATATCCCTGGAGACATGTCCGATGAAAACGGTCCATCGGACATGTCTCCTCGTGTGTACGCGGCCTAACTTGTATACATTTTTCATAAAAATTTAACTATATTAAAATATGTTCATACAAGTGAAACCATTGTAAGTACTATAATCTGTATACCTATGAGCTCTTTTGTTATCCTCTGCACATAGATGGAGAGACAACACCAGAAGTCAATGACAACAGAAGAAAAAGCTTAGAAAGTAGAACAGACCCGACCATGACACTGATCACGTCTGTGGTTTGAATTCCGACCACGACACTTGGTTGACTGGAGTTTGCATGTACTCCCTGCGTCTGCGTGCGTTTCCTCCGGTTTCCCCCACAGAAAAAAACCAAATGACATGCTGGTAGGACGTAACGGTAATAATAAAAAAAAGCACTACAGTCTAGCAACCAAGCACGTCTGTGGGTTTGCATCTGACCCGACCAGGACACTGGTTGACTGGAGCTGTAGGACACACTGGTAATAAAAAAAAAAGCACTACAGTCTAGCAACCAAGCACGTCTGTGGGTTCGCATCTGACCCGATCAGGACACTGGTTGACTGAAACTGTAGGACGCAACGGTAATAAAAAAATAAAAATAAAATGAAAAAAATAAAAAAAGTAGAACAGAATGACATCAATTGGTTACTGCTCTTTCACTGTCCAATTAATAGGGTCAGGTGCGTTACATAGCAAGCTATGGTAACTCTGCAGTCAAATACCTGGCTATGCTTCTTGGCAGGGGCTTCTGTATTGCAAGTCTAACTAAAGACAATTGCTATTAATTTGGAAAGTAAACAGTTTTAAATGTGTATGTAGCTACTTACATACTTGGCTTTTGCATCTCTTGTTAGTATAATAAAAATACCATTAGAGAAATGTAAAATTCATGCACTGATTAGTTTAAAACTTTTCTGACTACACTTACTTTCCTTTAAGTTTTAGTTTTCTCCCTCCATTTCATTTGATTAAATTGTATTGTTTTATTACCTTGCAAAGCACTTTTTAATACAGATTTATACTTTTGATATTACTAGCGCTTAAAGTCCTTGCTTTTTAATTTAACAATTGGTTGTTATAGCAACATGCACAGAAGCTAAAGACTATTTAATTCTCTGTGGTTTGTGATCTGAACACTGAAATATCCAGATTCTACCTTTACAATGACATTATGCAGGATGACATTTCTGCATCCCACCTCATATTTAGTCTTATCCACAGTCCTTTTCCTACCTCCCTCAAGCACATTTGCTGCCATTCCTTTTGCTTTGCACCGAGATTGGTTTGTTAAAAGAAAATATATATATATATATATATATATATATATATATATATATATATATATATATATATATATATATATATATATTTTAACCATTTCCTTACTGGGCACATATACCCCTCCCTGACCAGGTGAAATTTCAGCTTGTGGCACTGCGTCACTTTAACTGACAATTGCGCGGTCGTGCGTCGTGGCTCCCAAACAAAATTGACGTCCTTTTTTCCCCACAAGTAGAGCTTTCTTTTGGTGGTATTTGATCGCCTCTGCGGTTTTTATTTTTTGCGCTATAAACAAAAATAGAGCGACAATTTTGAAAAAAAAAAACAATATTTGTTACTTGTTGCTGTAATAAATAGCCCAATTTTTTACAAAAAAACATTTTTTCTCTCAGTCTAGGCGATACGTATTCTTCTACATATGTTTGGTAAAAATTTTTTTAAATAAATTGCAATAAGCGTCTGGTTTGCGCAAAAGTTATTGCAGAAATAGGGGACAGAATTATTATTTTTTATTATTTATTTTTTTTACTACTAATGGCGGCGATCAGCATTTTTTTCATGACTGCGACATTATGGCGGAGACATCGGACACTTTTGACACATTCTTGGCGCCATTCACATTTATACAGCGACCGATGCTATAAATATGCACTAATTACTGTATAAATGTGACTGGCATTGAAGGGGTTAACACTAGGGGGTGAGCAAGGGGTTAAATGTGTACCCTAAATTGTGTTCTAACTGTGGGGGGAGGGGGGTGACTGGGGGAGGTGACCGATTGTGTCCCTATGTACAAGGGACACAGATCGGTCTCCTCTCTCCCCTGACAGGACATGGATCTCTGTGTTTATACACAGAGATCCACGTCTTGTCCCTGTAGCCGCCAATCCCGAGTGCCTGGCGGACATCACGGCCGCCAGGCACGCGCATCGGTATGTCTGCGATGCATCAAAAATTGAATTTCTGCAATTCAATTCAAAAAGTGAAACTCATATTTTATATAGATGCGTTACACACAGCGATATATTTCAAGCATTTTTATTCATTTTTTCATGATTATGGCTTACAGCTAGTGAAAACCCAAACTTCAGTATCTCGGAAAATTAGAAGATTACGCAAGCCCAATAAAAAAAGTACAGAAATGTTGACCTACTTTAAAGTATTTCCATGTACAGTATAGTATGCACTTAATCCCTGGTCAGGGCTACTTTTGCATGAATTACTGCATCAATGTGACGTGGCATGGAGATGACCAGCCTGAAATAAATTAACTTTTTGATGATATTCTAATTTTATGAGATGCACCTGTGTGTGTGTGTATATATATATATATATATATATATATATATATATATATATATACAGTATATATATATACATACACACACACACACATTATATATACATACGCACACACAGTTGTGCTCTTAAGTTAACATACCCTGGCAGATTTTATATAAACCCTACTTGGTATTGATCCCAAGTACACAGTGCTGCAACAAGTATTATAGTGCGACTGACATATGTAGCTTCCATTAACTGAAATATTATAAAGTAACCCTACTGGGTAGTGAGTCCAAATCACCAGTGCTGCAAGAAACCTCAACCTCATTGTGCAAATAAATAAAGTACAGAACATTTTATAAAACAATTAATTAAATACAATAATTTTAAGATAGCCCTACTGGGTAGTGAATCCAAATCACCAGTGCTGCAAGAACACACAATTGTGTAAATATATAAATATACAAACTAATTTCATATAACAATTAATAAAAATCTTTAAAAAAAACATGGCTATGAATGAACATTTTTTAATAAGTGTATATATAATTAGTTTGTTTATTTTTATATATATTTGTACAATTCAGTTTTTTTGAAACACTGGTGTTTTGGATTCACTGAGAGAGACATTGGGATCAGAGAGACAGTGGAGCTGAGGGAAAGGGGGAGGCTGAGAGATAACGAGAGAGACTGTTAGCCCTACCTTCCATGACAGTGTGTCTCCTTTGATCCTTCCAGCGGTTCCCTGGTAGTGTGCCCATCCACCGGGTCCCTAGTCAGACTGTTCCCCGGGAAGTTAGAGCAATCCATGCTCTGGAGGCACAGGAGAGGCTGCACCCGCCTCTTCTCACCTCTTGGGGGGGGCGGGATCAGTGGGGGAGGTCGAAGAGGAGGCGGTCGTGGTTGAACTATTCTGCCAGGCTCTCAGGCCTATCTGTCCTTGGCTCGGCCCATCGCTGATCACCACCATGAGAAAGATCCCCCTGCTGATAGGGGCCGCATGACAAGGCCTAGCGGGCCTTGATCTAGAACAGGAGTCTCCAAACTACGGCCCTCCAGGTGTTCAGGAACTACAATTCCCATCATGCCTAGTCATGTCTACGAATGTCAGAGTTTTGCAATGCCTCATGGGAAGTGTAGTTCCACAGCAGCTGGAGGGCCGTAGTTTGGAGATCCCTGATCTAGAAGATAAAGATCCTCATCCACAAATACCACAAAAGACTTCAATCTGACATTGATGTTAAAAAGATACACGGTCACAGTTGACCTAAGGGGCCCGCAGGTCCTAGATGTCATTTTCGGAAACGACTCAGCCAAGCTCACATCTAATCTATATTATATTATCCGACAACGTAGGATAGGTAGGTTGTCTCAGGCGGCCAAGATTAAATGGTAACAGGATGTAGGACATATAGACGACACTGACTGGGGAGAGATCCTGGAGGGGGTTAATACATCATCCCCCAAACTCTCAGATAGGTTAACACAATTGTATATAATTCACCGCGCATATCTTACACCCCTGAGACTGGCAAAGTTCCAACACACAAGAAGTCCTGAGTGCCCTATGTGTAACATGACTGAAGGTTTGTTTTATCATCTGCTGTGGCACTGCCTGGACGTACAGACCTATTGGTTACAGGAGACAATTCCTCCACGACAATATGGGTTCCCCGGTGGGCATGGACCCAAAGTTGTGCCTCCTGGGACTTCTGCCAGATGTCGAGGTTGACAAGTATCAGACTATCAGGTATCTTTATATATGAAACATTGTTTCTGGCAAGGAAGGTGGTGGCCAAGGCCTGGATGCAGGCACGGGCCCCAACATTGTGGGACTGAAAAAGGGAGGTGAACACCACTTTTCCGTACAGGAGGATGATCTATGTCCATAGGGGGCGACCTTTGAAACTTTCCAGTGTTTGGGATAGGTGGCTGGAAGACAGGGAAACCTGCACGGCCTGAGTTGCTAGGTGACGGCATGTTCAGGCGGTGTGTCATGTCTATGGGGGGGAAGGACAATATGTTCAGGGAGTGGGGGGTGGACGGTACGATGTTGTTATATATGCATAACTCAGGAAAGGATGTATTTATTTTCCTTAGATGCCCAAATCAGTTTTCGGTTCTTCTCTCTTTATTTCTGTGTATATTCTCCCTCACCAGAGGTAATGATGTGAACGTGTATGCGAGGTCCAGTACAAGCCGGACTAACAAACCTGTATGTTACAATGTACAAATGTCAGACCCTTGTTTAATTTTGGTTAATGCTACTCCACTGCTTTTTTATGTATGTAAACCTCTTTTGAATCTCAATAAACTTGAATTTTCTGGTTAAAAATAAATAAAAAGATACACGGTATTAAGAACGGTGGTATGTAAACTTTTGATCAGGGTCATTTGGGTATTTTCTGTTGCGATTATGATTTAAAGAGTGTAAGAAAAGTTTTTGTGTTATTCATATTCTCTGAAAAATGCAAGAAATCTAATTCTGCCAGGGTATGTAAACTTATGAGCATATATTTTACACACATATACACACACAGGTATTTATATAGTGAAAACTGTTGGCGCTCTATAAATCCTGAATAATAATATTTATATTGCGAGATTGAACTCAAGCAGCAGGTGCCTTTAGAATGAGTTGCGCAAGTCCAAACTAATTTTAGGGCATAGCAGCAGCCCACTTTTATAGAAAAGGAAAAGCTCACTTATACATCAGTTGCCCACACAGGTTTTTTTCCACGTAACATGTATTATTGAAAATACCAAGCCACCTGGCTTGCGTGTTGGCAGCCGTTAGCTGACTTATCTCCAGGAACTGAGACGTGCTGTCTCCTGGCTTGTGACTGGGTCCTCTGGCCCCTCGATGAGACCTCTGTCTCGTGGCTTCTGGCTGGGCCCCCCCGACCCCGGAGAGACCTTCCGTCTTCTACACTGGGAGTGGTCCTCCAAACTGGAAGCTGTCTCCAAACTAGAAACACTAAGCAATTCTCAGACCTGACTATATAATGACCCTGCACACCTGTGTAGTGAGTCATGTTGCAGGCATCTAGCAAAACCTGGACCCAGGATTGAATAATCTGATTCAGAACTACAGAATCTGGAGAAATGCTAATTCTGAACGTCATATTAACTCTTTTCCTACATACTAATAGTGACCTCTCTCTGTCACAATATATATATTTACAGTATATCCAGTATATGTTATTACTTTATTCTGTTGATTCTGGGCTTTTTAGTAAAAGTGAGCTCCTTTACAGGATACAGAAATGGCAGCACATCAATTACCCCAGCACTCACTCAGACCCCTTAGGTTCCTGCATCCACCTGCTTTCTTAGGATCTTGGAACCTCCAAAAAAGGCACCAGGATGGTGAGCACTCAAATCTGAGCATTTCTGGGTTCAGAGCAGTCAAATCCTGACCAGCATGTTGTGGACTAGGGGAGGGGCCAGAATAGACAGTGATTTATTAGACCCCTGATATCTTCATAAGGAATACTTGTCACATGAAAAACATTTAAAAAAAATGCTGTCTCGTCTGTAAACCTATTGTGACAAAACATTTATTGAAAAGATAAAGCAGAACATAGAAGGCACATGTGTATGTGAACAACAATTGTACAACTCCCATAAGGTATGCCATTAAACTGAGCTGTAAAGGTTTTACTAAGTTGCAAAAGGAGGTTAATGTCAATGGACAGTTTGATATAAGTTTTGGATTGATGGACCTGTGACCATTCATCCTGTATGGTACCTGCAGGATTTCAAATCGCAGGTGAAAAGGGATACTCCCTTGTGATTAATATAGGTCTTCCTGGGTTCAATGGTATCATATTGATACTAAGGAAAGGAATACTGCCATCTTCAATGAAGGAATTGTTTAGATGGCACAGTCCTTTTGAAGCCCACTACAAATATATAAAAGTTTTAGGAGTGATATAATTAGCCTGTGAATTCCTTGACTTCTTATCACAACCGGGTGTGAATTTAGGGCCACTGCCCCCCCCCCCCCGTGTGGCGCACTGATATTTAATTGGACCTCTTGGCGGTCCCTGAGGGATCACACTTGGACAATATTGTATAAAGGTCCTACAAAAGCTCCAGAAGGCGGCGAAACATGTAGAGGCAACCAACTTTTGCATTGTGAATGCATAATTTTTCATGTTCTGGTTTTTAACCTTATTGATTTTTTTTTTTAACCATGTATGTTTAAATAAAATTATGAAATTTGTACTATCAATTTAATTTGATATTTTTCCCCTCAAAACTCCAAATCTTGTGTCTTAATATTTTTCAGAATATTTTTAGAGTATTCTCCAGTCTCTAGTACTACATTTTTATATTTCTGTAAAAATTGTTGGTTGTTATAAGAAGGACTTCCAATTACTGCTTCATTTGTTTTGTTAAAGAGGACCTTGCATCGGACATATTTTTCATGTAAATAATATGTATGCTAAGTGATTTGTAATAGTAATATTTCAAAGTATTTATCACTTATCTCAGAGATCATGGGAAACCCCTTGATAATGCCTTCATTTGATTTCCCTCCAGAAGGTTAAGGCATAATCCAAGGTCAGCATGGGTTTCATGGATGCTTGCTCAGATGAAAATCCTGGTGCATGTTCAGTTTTTAGTTGTGTTCACACATGTTTGATGCAGATCAGTCCCCTGCTTTAGCCAATTACATTGTGACTTGCTACAAAGTAACAGTGTAGCAGCCTGATTATTAGAGAAAAGGAGAATAAGGAAAAACTTCATCCTGACTAATTACATCATCCCAGCAAAGTCACTTGGCCAGAGCTCAAGGATGTTATTGTAATAATAAAATACTCAATTTTGACCCATGTGAGTGACAAAACAAATGGGCAGTTTTTGGATAGGTAGAAGGAAGATGTAGGACAGGTACATACTGTATACAATAGACTCTGAAGGAGGTTCTGCAACACCTTCTGTTATGGTAGAAACCTCCTTCATCGCTAGTACTGTAATAAAGCATTAGCATTAGAGTTGAGCAGACACCTGGATGTTTCGGGTTCGAACCCGAACTATAAAAAAAAGTTTGGGTTCGGGACCCCGAACCCGGACTCGGAACCCCATTGAAGTCAATGGGACACAGACTTTTAGTAAAAAAAAAAAAAGGAAAAAAAAATGCGTGGGGTCCCCCCAAATTGAATAACCAGACCCTTCAGGTCTGGTGTGAACTTTAAGGGGAACTCCACCCCAAATTTAAAAAAAAATGAAGCACACTGTGCTACGTCACTGGGACAGCCCAGACATGCCCCTTGCGTCAGAGCGTGACGGGATCACGTGACGCGTGGCCCGCCTCCCCTATAAAAGAAATGTCAAAGCCCTGGCGCATCATTCGCGGAGCTGTGCTCTGAATGGATGGATCTTCTCATCGCTGGACAAACAGGGGTGGCCAGAATCTGGGGGTCCCCTTTGTTAAAGGGGTCTTCCAGATTCTGATAAGCCCCCTGCCCGCATACCCCCACAACCACCGAGCAAGGGTTGTGGGGATGAGACCCTTGTCCCCATTAACATTGGGACAAGATGCTTTGGGAGGCACCCCAAAGCACCCTCCCAATGTTGAGGGCATGGGGCCTGGTGCTGTTCAGGAGAGGGGGGGCCGCACTCTGTCCCCCCTCTTTTCTGCGGCCGGCCAGGTCAACATGCTCAGATAAGGGGTCTGGTGTGGATTTTAGGGGTAACTCCACGTCATTTTTTTTTTACCTTTGGGGGGGAGTTCCCCTTAAAATCCACACCAGACCTGAAGGGTCTGGTTAAAGATATTTAAGGGGAACCCCACGTCTTTTTTTTTAATTGACGGCAGGGTCACCCTTAATATCCATACTAGACCTAAAGGGTTTGGTTATTGAATTTGGGGGGACCCCCGCACATTTTTTTCCCCCAAACTCCGAACCCGGACTTTCACCAATTATTCGGGTCCGGGTTCGGGAAAATCCTAAAGTCCGTACCGAACCCGAACTTTACAACCCTAATTAGCATACATCGTTGTAAAGTCTTTTGTATAAATAATGACTGTACATCTGTCATATTTTATGTACCCAGGGAGTTTCCTAAAATGAGTTTAAAGTGGGATTCCACCTGCGATTTTTTTTTTAAGTCAGCAGCTACAAACACTGTAGCTGCTGATTTTTAATAAGGACACTTACCTGTCCTAGGTGCCCGCAATGATGGCCCCCCCCATGCCGATCCGGTTTATTGCAGGTCCCGCGCTGCCATCCTCAGTAAGGAAAACAGGCAGTGAAGCTTGCGGCTTCACTGCCCGTTTCCTACTGCACATGCGCTAGGCTCGCGTTGCTTTGAGAATGGGTGGCTGCTCTCTGGGATACACAAAGTTCCCAGAAGGCAGCGTGCCCCATTCACAAGAAGGAGGATGCAGAAGACGACCCACCACGGATAAGGAAGAGGCGAATTAGAAACATCCGCATAGTAACATGTATTTCGTGTGAGTATAATACATTTAAAAATATATATATATATTTTTTGCAGCATTTTCCTGTAAAAAAATTCAGGGTGTAACTCCAATTTAAGGTCTCTAAGAGGAGTAAAAGTCCAAAATTAAATGTAGTACTTTGGTTATTTGCATTATGAAAACTATATTCCCACAAACTATCAATTTGCTCTCATTTATTGTCAAAGTGAGCAGGAACAGCCACATTTCTTGTACTTGTAATAGAGTGTACTGCCCACTCATGATTTTGCTTGAAGACAACCTTGACATCGTTCACATCTATGTATTATACAGTATTTTCAAAGATGACTCTCACTAATAACAAGTTCTTTTACAAATTTCCAATTCGTTTCAAATGTTCTGATTCAATTTAAAAGGCAGAGCAGACTTTATATTAAATATTTCACAGTTTCTCATTAGGAACTCAATTGCTTCTACCATTATGTATGCAAAATTCAAGCGTGTATTGTAGTTTTAATAATCTGTTATACTGCATTTAATGATCTTTTTTTTGGCTCCTGTTCAACTGGTATAAAATCTGCAACTTGCAAGTACTTTTTAGCAACCTAAAAAACACATGTACTGTAGAGCTGCGACTCCATAATTCTGTTTATCCTTTGCTAATTTTCAATAAAATGAGAGAAAAAGTTAACTGCTCAGAGGTCCCAAGGAGCTAAAGCTGAAAGGTAGCATCCAACCCCTGGGTGCAGGCACTGCAATAGTATGCAAAATTGTATAGAGAAAAACCAGGACGGCTGCACTCCAAAAAATGTTCCTTTATAATAAAACAGATCACAACATCAACATGTCACAGCAAAAAACAGAAAAGATCTGACGCGTTTCACACCAGAATACAGTGCTTATTCATAGCCTATGAATAAGCACTGTATTCCGGTGTGAAACGCGTCAGTCTTTTCTGTTTTTTGCTGTGACATGTTGATGTTGTGATCTGTTTTATTATAAAGGAACACTTTTTGGAGTGCGGCCGTCCTGGTTTTTCTCCATACAATTTTGCTAACTTTCAATAAACTTGTTATAAAAAAAGAAAAAAAAAAACACATGTACAAAAATGGTAACAGTGAAGACCATGTTTTACCAAAGTAATGAAGGCAATAGAACAAACATGAGGCAATACAGTTTAGTAACTGAAAATTGAATGTGTGTATTGAGGGACTAGTCTCTATAAGGTACTGCAAACTGTAGACAAACTGTTGAGAAGCCGTAATAGCTGTTAGCCACCAAGATTGTTACAGGTTGTAATCCAGGAAAGCAGGCAATTCTAGTTTTAATAACTAACGTCAGAAACCACTGACAGGTATGGCCCCAAATCATTTCTAAGGCCCTGTACACATGATCAGTCCAAACTGATGAAAATGGACTGAAGCTCAGTTTTATCGGTTCACAGACTGATGGTCTGATGTGCGTACACACCATCAGTTCAAAAACCAATCATGTCAGAACGTGGTGACGTAAAACACGTGCAGAAAAAATTAAGTTCAATGCTTCCAAGCTTGCGTCGACTTGATTCTGAGCATGCGCAGGTTTTGAAAGGATGCTTTTGCGTACTAACCATCGGTTTTGACTGATCGGTAAGCGTCCATCGGTCCCATTTTAAAGCAAGTTCTAAACTGAAGGACAACAGACTGATGGGGCGTACACACGGTCGGTTTGGACCGATGAAACTGAACTTCAGTCCGTTTTCATCGGTTTGGACTGATCGTGTGTACAAGTCCCCAGAGTATATGGAGATTCTGGCTAAATTCTAAGCAAACATCTAACTTCACAGCCAAAATACATATACATGCCACAGGATTTGAAATTCTATTTAGCCATCCTTGTGATCCAAGCATACCGGCTAGGAAAAATGGTCAGAATCTGGCCATATTTCAGATTATACTGCAGTTAAATAATGACGCCTAGTCTAAGACACCTTTGTAGGAAAATGAAGAGGAATCTTAACACACAAGGCCAACCGTGTTATTTCTTTCATGTAGAAACATTTGCATTGCCTGAAAGCAATGGAGGACTAACTGGATGTGAGTGCTTAATCACACTCTCTTATTCTGCTGTTGTACAGGAGCTTATAGGAGGCTAAAATTAAGGTAGAACAAAGAACTAGTTTTATCTAAATACTGTAGATATTTGATTAAAGGTATCTAAATCCATATCTGTTATAAAAAGTATTTTCATGTGTCGGGAATTTTATTGATAATGACCACCAACAAGGCCACATTCAGGGCTTCCCATTGTGAGTTGTGAGAACCCTAGCAATAACCAGTAGTTATGAAAGTTCCTCAGGTGCACCGATATGTCCTTGAAAGGCTCTCAATGTACAGAAGATATTAAACAGAGTTTAGGATGAAACTGTCGTTCCTCAATGGCAATAATAAAGTTATCTCTGTATAGGAACCCTACATGGTCAGAGATAAGCATTTCAATAATGCTTTCAGATGATCCCCTGTAAGTCACAAGTCAGTTAGCACCCTTGGAAACGCATTAGAGAAATGGCTGCTATCGTTCTCCTTTATTACAAAATAGGAAAATAATTCTACATATGCAAATGAAAAGGAATAGGTTTATATCATTATGAATTATTGTTAAATAAAATATACCCCTGACTAAATAAAGAGTATCTTTATTAGGAGTCCTGTATATCCTAGTAGGGATGAGCTTCGAGTTTGAGTCAAACTCATGTTCGACTCTAACATTGCCTGTTCGGCAAACAACGAACAATTTGGGGTGTTCGAAAAGCCACGGAACACCCTTCAAAAGTCTATGGGAGAAATCAAAAGTGCTAATGTGCAAGTTATTGTCCTAAAAAGTGTTTGGGGACCTGGGTCCTGTACCAGGATTTAATAATGCTTAAAGTGAAACAATAAAAGTGAAATATTCCTTTAAATTTCGTACCTGGGGGGGGTGTAAAGTAAGCATGTGAAATAGCGCATGTTTCGCATGTTTCCCGCACTTTGAATTGGTAATGGGGTACATTGTACCTCTACCATTTCACGAAGGACGTGTAAACAGTTGTAAAAAAAAAACACACACACACACACCATGGAAAAAAATCCTTTATTAAAAAAAAAAATCCAGTGGTGGTAATCCACTCAGTCCTGGCTCCCCGCTCCAACATTGTCGGTATCCAGTGACGGGTCCAGCGATGAGAAGAACGTCTGGGATCCAGAGTGCAGCATCGCCGGCCGCCTGTCTCTACTGGAGACAGCCCGAAGAATGAAGCTGCTGAAGCTGTGACATTTATTATATAGGTGAGACACATTTTCCCATGGTAACTCTGATGCCCTGTACACACGATCGGTTTCCATCATTTTTTTTCCCATCTGTGAAAAAACTTAGAATCTGTTTTAAAATTATCTGATGGTTAACAAAACGATAAAAAAAAATCAACCGTCTGTGGGGAAATCCATCAGTCAAAAATCCATGCATGCTCAGAATCAAGTCGACGCATGCTCGGAAGCATTGAACTTCATTTTTCCCCGCACGTTGCTGTGTTTTACGTCACCACGTTGGACACGATCAGATTTTTAACTGATAGTGTGTAGGCAAGACTGATGAAAGTCAGCTTCATCCGATATCTGATGAAAAAATCCATCAGTCCGTTTTCATCGGATGAACCGATCATTATAGTATTAAATTTCCGTTCCTAGGGTAAGATTTCCTCTCAATTCCTGTTGTCTCCCTCTGTTTGTAAGTAGGAGTTGTTTGTAAGTTGGATATTTGTAACTAGGGGACCGGACCGCCTGTTTTAGGTTTTCATTGTTTATAAATCTGACTACAGTATACTGAAATCCCATTCATTAGTGATACTGCTGTGTGGCATCCCATAGTAACCATTTAGGTTGTTTCTATTTTTGTTCTACTTACCATACATTTTTTTTTAAATTGAAAGCTGTGTAAACCTCCATAAAATATATATCAGAGGTGCTAAACTGCTGTTCACTGGTGAGATTCTAATTTACAAAAGTGAGGATACTAGGACATTTCTATATGTTTTAGGCAATATATAATAAAGCAAAAAGCTACGTGTGGGCTTTTAGCCACTGCTTGCAGGCTGATAATAAATAATAGATTCAGACCACCTCTATAATAGAGTTTACAGTACTTGATTCAGGAGTTTCTGTAAAAAGTGAAGCGTAAAATAACTTACCCTTTGTCCTTCTTTTCCTGGGGGACCTTCTGGACCAGTAGTTCCCTATTGCAGGAAAACATACAATAGGTGCAAAAATAAATAAACCCAATAAAAACAATCAATTGACTTCATATTATATACACATGCTTAAAAATAAACAGAAAGGACAGAAAAAAACACTAAAGATATGATGTAATCATTTTTACTTGCCTTATCTCCTTTAATACCAGCTGCTGAGATCTAGAATATAAATAACATAAGATAAGCAAGATGATTTAATTTTTCTGTTTGATAGATTATTATGTATGGCCTTGGGGAAAATAACAAAAAACATTACTCACATTAACCTATAACATTATCTTAATAGAAATTTTAAATAATTTGACAATCCAAAAAAGAGATTTACCCTCGTATTTGAATGTTCCAATTTATGAATGATGAAAACAAGCTTTACTATATTATTCCTAAAAGGAACCAATGTTTTAACAACACAGTAAATGTTTGGTAGTGTTTGACAAAAAAAAATTAAGTTTTTTTTTTTTTAATTCCCTTGCTTGTATTCAATATTCCAGGTCTAAGAATGCTTTAAAAATCTTAAATACCAATCAGGTTTAGCAAGTCACACATCTCACACATTTATTACAACTAGGCAAAAGAAAATAGGCACTAAAGTAGCGTTATCTGTAATGGCCAACCATAGATTTATTTTTATTTTACCATAAAATCAAAGTCATGCTTGGCTGCTAATGGCAACAGCTCTGATATTTTTTTCTCCAATTTAAGAAATTAGCTTTGTTTATAGAAGTATATTTTTAGTAGGCTTCTCTTACTTTCCTGGAAGATCATAAATACCAGAAAGTGTATTGTATGGCCTTGCTTTAGGTTAGATTAGTAAGGTTTGAGTGAATTATCTCCTTCTCATTGGACAATTTATCTTTGCTAAATTGATACTGTAAAATTTTGGATTGGCCACACCATTTTTCTTGGCAACAGTGGTCACTACAAATATAGAGTGTGAATCTACATTGCAAAGACACAGGTGACAATAAAAAACAGAGGGGGGTTCTAATCCTTCCAGACTCTACATGCATTTATAAGAACCACAATTAAAAGGGAGCCAGACACAAAAGGTGTCTTCTTTATTGTAGGTGTGAATATACAATTTAGGGTGCTAAGCATTAAATAAAGCAGAAAATATGACTTAAACATTTACTGGTGGTGAATCAACCACTGTCAAACACTTCAGCCCCAGAAGATTGGGCTGCTCAATGACCAAGTCATTTTTTGCAATACAGCACTGCGTCGCTTTTTTGACAATTGCGTGATCGTTCCCACAAATAGAGCTTTCTTTTGGTGGTATTTAATCACCTCTGCGTTTTTTGCCTTCTGCAGTAAATGTGTGGTGGGCGGTCTGTGTATCACCTGAGTATAGTTCCTTCGCTGGATATAGATAAGGGGTTACAACCTCTATCTAAAATGTAGCTGGTGGTTTATAAAAAATAAAAAATAAATAGGATTTTTGTACTCACCATAAAAATTATTTTCTCTGAGTTCATGGACGGACACAGCCTTAATCTTGACAAAGTGGGTATAAGCCTTCTTTTAGAAGTGACTAGGCAAAAAGTGTTAACGACTTAAAAGCTAAACAGCCCCGCCCAGGGGGTGGTCCTACTGGCTATATCCTCTCAGCCTGCACTAAGCAAATCAGTTTGTCAAAAGCAGTACAAACTTAAAAAAAGAGGGGTGTGTGCTGTCTCCACCCATGAACTCAGAGAAAAGGATTTTACGGTGAGTACAAAAATCCTATTTTCTCTAAGTTCATGGACGGACACAGCCTTAATCTTGACAAAGTGGGAAGTCGCAAAGCAGTGTCAAAAACTAGGGGTTGGAACAGCATAAAATTAACCTTCACCCCCAAAACAAAACAGAGGAGTTGTAACTCTAAACAGCCACCTACAAAACTTTGCGGCTGAAGAAGTATCTGAAGATGCACTCACATCAACTTGTAAAGTTTAGTAAAAATGTGAACGGGAGACCAGGTCATGCCTTAAACACCTGGGAAACAGACGCTTGATGTCAGAAAGCCCAAGAGGCACATATTACCCTGGTTGAATGCATCGTGACAGGAAGGTGCCCGACCCTTTATGGCGTAAGCCTGATCACAATCTGTCAGATCCACCTTGAAATGGTGCCCGATGAGAGCGCAGGGCCCTTCTTGGGACCAGTCATCGAAACAAACAGTGAGTCTGAACTCCGTAACGGAGCAGTATCAGACAAGTAGCTAGGCAGAAAAAAACTGAGCTGCTTAGTGCAGGCTGAGGGGATATAGCCAGTAGGACTGCACCCTGGGTGGGGCTGTTCAGCTTTGAAGTTAACGCTTTCTGCCTAGTCACTCCTAAAGGAAGGCCAATAACCACTTTGTCAAGATTAAGGCTGTGTCCATCCATGAACAAAGAGAAAAATGATATTGCTAACATACATGTTTTGTTCTTTATAAAAATTGGGGCATTAGTTGTATGACATTTTAAGTAATACATTTGTCAAAGCTCTAGTCCAATCCAGTAAATGTGCAGGCCTCCAATTACAACTACTAGGCCCCAGCTCTGCATGCTTTTCCATCAGCTAACAGTAGACTACTAGCACTACCAAGAAGCATTAAAAGTCATGCTTCCAAAAATAAATAATTTTCAGACTGCCAGTGGCATGTGCATACTAACACTTGCCTTTCACTACTACAGTAGTGGATAACTACATCTCAAAGAAACGGAATTTAACATATGTAAGATAATGATTACAACACTTACAGTATAAATGAATAATGGCTAAGCATGCACTAATATGATGGTCATGCTATCTGACCAGATGAGTCCCAAAAGCTAAGGTGGATGGAAGACCAAATCTACAATGGGAGGAAAATAAGATCAAATGATACATTTACATAAGGATATTATGTTCTCAAGAGAACGGATTACACTTTTGGAGGTGGCCAAAGCAAATTTTGGAGTGTAGGGTTAATAGATGGCTGGATAGTAATTTATTCAAATCATTAAATAAAAATGCAATAATTTGCTATTGTTTCACTAAAAGAGACAGCCAGCTTTGGAGATTTCTGGTGTTCTTTTGAATGCAGTGGCTAAACTAGTGCATGATTTGTTTTATATTCTTGTTTGTAACCATGAGTTTGCTTTATTCCATAAAAAAAAAAAAATATATCTTGTAACATGATGTATGCTGTCTGTTCTAAAATCATTGGTCTCCATTTCTCACCATTGATATCTATAGCATGTGGACAAGGGTTGCCTCACACAGTTCATTTATCTTAATTACTAGTGTAGTAGGCATTGCTCAGTTGGCATTCTGGCTAAAAATTAACACCAGATAGTCCATATATAAACTTTAGTTGTAGTAATTTACACGCCAGAGTGACTTTTTGGAAGGGAAGAAAATATACACTGCTAATGGCCCTGAAGGCTGCCAATGTGAAACACTTTGCAACATCTTTGGAAGCTTAAATGGCTATTATGAAGGTGCAACAACAGATGTTCTACAACTGCTAACTCACATCAAATGCATGTAAAATAATATGTTTATTTAAGAACATATAGAAAATGTAAAGTGACATTTATAATACATAGTATTAAAGCCTGAAACTGACATGCATGGCAAAATAGGAAGAGCAATTGCAAGAAGTACAATCCAGAATACAGTACTGGCAAAAACTATATTACATTTTTATGTCAATATAATGACATTATGCACACAAAGTAAAACGTGCCATTAAACCCCCACAGGGCTGAAGAAGAATAGCTTAAGCTTGAAATCATTAATGAAAATCAGTATGATAAATGGAAACATTCCTAGTCTTCCAATCATAATCCAGCAAATATATAGATCAACACATTTACTATATATACTGTACATGTGAAAAGTCTGTTATATCCATCACACAAACCTGTGTATTTTGGTTTTATGGGTTACATTTTAATCAGTAGGTAAATTTACTCAATGGTCTCATTCTATTGAACTCAGTCAACTATGTAGAAGTAATAGACTTCAAATGTCCATTCCTTTGGATTTTACTGATATAGAAACATATTTACATCTTAGCAAAATCATATGTTGACAAGTGAATGAATTTGGTTGGACTTGGGACCAGCTTGCTTTTGCAGGTTTTGGTTTGCACTATTTATCTTATAATCAGAATGATTAATGCTACAATAAGAAAGCAGACTACCAGGTTAAGTAGAACACCTGCTGATTTAAAGTACAATATTCTATGTCTTCTAGACACGGTTTATAGCTGTTATACTGTATATATACTGTGGAGTCAGCAATTTGCTTCATTTATTCCACTGGAAATGATTCAATAGAAGACAATGATTTCAACCTATGTATTCACTGCTGGCCACAATGAAGTCAGAAGATTGTTATGAATCTAAATGGTATATTTCAGAGCTGCACACTCCCCAAGTAATAAAGTCACATAAAATGAAACTTTATTACTTTGTCTTAAATATTCTATTCTTTTTTTTTCATACCTTTTATAAAAAAAAAAAAAAAAAAGAACATGTAATACAACAAAATCTTGCCCTTTGAAAATAAAGATTTACACTGGATACACAATCTATATCTATCTATCTATCTATCTATCTATCTATCTATCTATCTATCTATCTATATATATAAAAGCACATTTTAGAAAGCATATGTCTTTCTGAACTGATGAGCGGTGCACTTCCTACGCTTATAAAGAAACAAGGCTTAAAGTCTAGGTTCACTTATTTATTTGTTTACACCAGCTCCCCTATGTACCAATATACCATTAATGTAAGTTTTCTTTGATTTTGAAAACAAGGCCTACCCCTCTTATCTATGGCTATATTTTGCAGATCACTTCAGGAAGGAGTTTACCAGCTGAGCTCATTAGCACATCCATCAACTAAGTTTTCACAGAAATCCCAGGATTCTTCCATGTGTGAATTTGCCTGGCTTTCCTAGCGTTCCTTCAGATGGGCTCAGGATGCATGCTAAATTCCCTGGGACAACATGCAGCCCATGGGACACCCCTGATGTAGTGCAAGGGCCTGTCTGATTGGCTAAAGACTGATTGGATAGATAGTGTCTCCTCCTATTATATCATTTTTGGTAACTCTAAAAGAAAGATTGTACAATCAGATTGTATAGTGTTTGGCCAAATTTACCAAGTTGTGCTTTCTGTGTCGGTTATTGTTAACGGCACACCAAACACACATTTTGCCACATGAAATAACAGGTGACAAATGCAGTAAAAAAAAAAAATTATTACAAAATGCCCCACAAGCTACTTTGCCAGGTGTAGCACAGCCTACTGAAATCAACGGGCTGCCTTATGTGTGTCACTGGAAAAACTAGCCAAAAAACATGCGCTCTTCACTACTCTAGGCATAAATGGGGCCGAAAAAGTGAAATTGATGCATTTACACAAGAACAATGAGGCTCCATACACATTTGTGTGTTTCCAAACGCATAGCAAACCACACAGAAAATGTGCACTTTGCCATGCTTTTCAGAAATTCTGCAAATGCGCATCAAGCTTGTATTATTACATATTAAAGGCTCCCCAAGTCCGGAAAACGCACCACAAGCTGCGGTAACACACCATGCACCGCTTCAAAAATTGTTTTACAGCATTTTCAATTGAATAGGCTCAACCTCTGCAACATCTACAAAATACGCCCCTTTCTAACTAATGACACAAAAAAGCCCCTTCAATCCATCATGAATGCTGTTGCCAGACTCATCCAGTTTTACAAACTCTCCATGTCTGCTACTCCTCTATGTCAATTCCTCCATTGGCTGCCGCTCACCCAACAAATCGTTTTCTTCGTTCTTCTCCAGACCTCCTGCTCTCTAGATCCCTCATCACCTCCTCCTATACTCGCCTCCAAGACTTTTCCAGAGCCTTTCCAATTCTATGGAACTCCTTACCTCAATCTGTCCGATTATCTCCTACTCTTATTAGCTTTTAGATGATCCATGAAAACCCTCCTCTTCAGAGGAGCCTATCCTACCCACATCTAACAATTGCATTTTAATTTTTTACATCTGATCATCCCCCACAGCTATTTTTTGTTCCACTTGACCCTCACTTCTAAATTGTAAGCTCCAACGAGCAGGGCCCTCTGATCCCTCCTGTATTGAATTCTATTGTAACTGTACTGTCTGCCCTCATGTTGTAAAGTGCTAGACAAACTGTTGGTGCTATATAAATCCTGCATAATAATAATAGGATGTCCTATGTGTGATGAGTGAAAACGCTCCAAAACAAACACATTCGGGAATGTGAGTCTTCGGCACAGAGATGTGAACAATGCCTGACAACTTGGTGTCCCTATCTACTCCCTTTTATGTATTTGTATAAGGATGGCTATACACTATGCAATCGGATTGTACAATCTCTGTACAATTTTATTTAGATATACCAGACCCATGGAATAGAAAGACACCTGAACAATCCATTCAATTTGTATCAAATCAGACTGGTTCTTGTACTACATAGCTGATGGGATATCTAACAGAGATTGCACAAATCAGATTTTATAGGAAGTAGGTGGAAGGTGATATTGTAATAGGGAGGGAGGTGTGGTCCAGAGTGGTAAACACATCCTATCACACCTTCTTCTGTGATCCAACAAGGAAGTGAAGGCGAGAGGACCAAACAGGATGTGAATGCTGATACAAGCTACAGGAAGTGATGGAATCTAAAAATTCATTCAAAGATACAAAAAAAATTAAGACAAGGTTCTAAACCTCCTGTGGATGATGCAAGTGAGAGAAAGGCTTATTGGAATGGTGGGCCAGGAATGACATTGTAAAATGCTTATATTATGAAAAGAGAAATTGTGCACAAAAGGTGAATGTATCCATTAAACCGAGAGGCTTTTATTAATGCTAACTAAGGTAAAAGATTACCTCCGACATCCCCTCTAATATTTAAAAAATTGTTGATGTCAGAGAGTGCTTAATTATTATCAGAAAGAGGCAAGTTCTAACATTTAGAAGTATGGGGGCACCGATTTGGTAAATCATCTCATGCTTCCCTCATATCAGTCGCTCTGACATAGCTATGATTTAGCAAGATCCAATCAGGTGATATTAGATACACCAAGGATCATATGCCAATTCTGGATTTCTATGAAGAATTTTTTAGCCAGCAGGTGGATACCTAATAAAACATGCATGCAGGATTAAAGGTAATAGTGTGATAACACTCCTATGCATTTAAGTGATTACAGTCTTTAGGTGACTGCTATAATAAATAAAAAGGGTTCATTATAAACCACAGTCATTGTTAATTGCCAAGTGACTAACTGCAGTCTCATAATTGTCAGCTTGGCAAATTGATAGTATTTTCCTAATAAAATCCAAATTAAAGGAGTGCAGAATTATTAGGCAAATTAGTATTTTGACCACATCATCCTCTTTATGCATGTTGTCTTACTCCAAGCTGTATAGGCTCGAAAGCCTACTACCAAATAAGCATATTAGGTGATGTGCATCTCTGTAATGAGAAGGGGTGTGGTCTAATGACATCAACACCCCATATCAGGTGTGCATAATTATTGGTCAACTTCCTTTCCTTTGGCAAAATGGGTCAAAAAAAGGACTTGACAGGCTCAGAAAAGTCAAAAATAGTGAGATATCTTGCAGAGGGATGCAGCACTCTTAAAATTGCAAAGCTTCTGAAGCGTGATCATCGAACAATCAAGCGTTTCATTCAAAATAGTCAACAGGGTCGCAAGAAGCGTGTGGAAAAACCAAGGTGCAAAATAACTGCCCATGAACTGAGAAAAGTCAAGCGTGCAGCTGCCAAGATGCCACTTGCCACCAGTTTGGCCATATTTCAGAGCTGCAACATCACTGGAGTGCCCAAAAGCACAAGGTGTGCAATACTCAGAGACATGGCCAAGGTAAGAAAGGCTGAAAGACGACCACCACTGAACAAGACACACAAGCTGAAACGTCAAGACTGGGCCAAGAAATATCTCAAGACTGATTTTTCTAAGGTTTTATGGACTGATGAAATGAGAGTGAGTCTTGATGGGCCAGATGGATGGGCCCGTGGCTGGATTGGTAAAGGGCAGAAAGCTCCAGTCCGACTCAGACGCCAGCAAGGTGGAGGTGGAGTACTGGTTTGGGATGGTATCATCAAAGATGAGCTTGTGGGGCCTTTTCGGGTTGAGGATGGAGTCAAGCTCAACTCCCAGTCCTAATGCCAGTTTCTGGAAGACACCTTCTTCAAGCAGTGGTACAGGAAGAAGTCTGCATCCTTCAAGAAAAACATGATTTTCATGCAGGACAATGCCCATCACACGCGTCCAAGTAATCCACAGCGTGGCTGGCAAGAAAGGGTATAAAAGAAGAAAAACTAATGACATGGCCTCCTTGTTCACCTGATCTGAACCCCATTGAGAACCTGTGGTCCATCATCAAATGTGAGATTTACAAGGAGGGAAAACAGTACACCTCTCTGAACAGTGTCTGGGAGGCTGTGGTTGCTGCTGCACGCAATGTTGATGGTGAACAGATCAAAACACTGACAGAATCCATGGATGGCAGGCTTTTGAGTGTCCTTGCAAAGAAAGGTGGCTATATTGGTCACTGATTTGTTTTTGTTTTGTTTTTGAATGTCAGAAATGTATATTTGTGAATGTTGAGATGTTATATTGGTTTCACTGGTAAAAATAAATAATTGAAATGGGTATATATTTGTTTTTTGTTAAGTTGCCTAATAATTATGCGCAGTAATAGTCACCTGCACACACAGATATCCCCCTAAAATAGCTAAAACTAAAAACAAACTAAAAACTACTTCCAAAAATATTCAGCTTTGATATTAATGAGTTTTTTGGGTTCATTGAGAACATGGTTGTTGTTCAATATTAAAATTAATCCTCAAAAATACAACTTGCCTAAAAATTCTGCACTCCCTGTAATCTTCATTTGAAAAAAAATATGTAAGGTGCCACTGCTGACCTTTCTGAAACTACTGTCTGTTGGACCATACTTGTCACAAACCAATAACCATGCAGTGATGCCAGAACTCCAGATCTGCAAACTTGTGTCAGGTTAGTGACTCATTAATGAAGCTACGAGTTAGCATTAAAGCCATTAAAGCATAATTTCAAAGTTATTAGGGAAGCAATGGCATCAGTACAGGTTACCTTTTCTTTATTCCTTTATCTCACACACACCCATTCTGACAAGCAACCAAATACATCTTTGCTTCATGTCACTCAAGAATAAAATGTCCCTTTCCACCATCAGTGAGACAGTTTCTAAACAAAAAAGTAATTTTCACAGAAAGCATTATTGACCTCTAGCAGTGATAACCAAATGATATAAAATCAATTATAGTGACTTAGTGGGAATCCGTGAATAGTGGCATGTAGCATGTGCATCATGGGAATTTCATGAGCGCATGATAATAGAGTGGCTACTGATGGATGCTTTATTTTCTCACATTCTAAAACAACAATCTTTTTTCATAGTTATTCTGTGGCTTCCTTTCCTCAGTAACGTCTCGCTTTGCCTTATTCTTTTTTCACCTGTCTTCCTGAAGCAATTTAGAGAATCAGATGCAGCAGCATCTCTATAACAATAACTGAATAATGAGTAGCTTGATCTGTCCCTGTAGAGCAATTAAAGCTCTGTGGCAGATCTGTGCATTGAGCCCATGAAATCTTTGCCTTAATTAACTCCAGGTTACTCACTACAGGAAATTCTGTAGCCCAAGATCTTCAGCAAGAGCTTACATTATAGGCCAGTTACATTTCTTTACAAAAATCAATGATCAGGGATATGAGAAAATTAACACATTCTAAAAATGTCAATATAACATTAGAGCAACAAGGTTGGGAAGCAACAGATAAAATGTTTAGTAAAAAAAATGCTAGCAAACCTCAGATTCTATTTAACATGGATAGGAATACTTTAAAAACCTTGGCTAGAAAGTTTGGAGTGATGGATGATATTTAACACACAAAGGTCGAAATACAGATGTAGAACTGTCAAATGGGATTTAATGTTGTCAAGTCTGCTGCACAAATTAACCATGATGAATTAAGTTCTGAAACCGCAACATCATGTGTCTCTCTAACCAGAATGCAAAAAAAAAAGGTACAAAAAACAATAAAACAAAGCTGCAGATTAAGCAGGTGTATAATTAAAAACAAAAATAAATAAAATAATTGAAATTTAAATTTAGTTGAGATACTTTTCTTGAGAGTCAGGACCACTAAATTAACAAAAGCATAGCATATCTAAATTAAAATGATTGAATGATTGACTGTTTTCATGCTAAAACAATGCATAGATCCCATCACATCAGAGGCGTTTCTAGGGGGGTGCGGGGGGTGCAGTCCGCATCTGGGTGACACCATCCCGACTTTGAGGATTTTTTTTTCTTCTTTTTTTTTTTGCTGACATGCCCAGCGCTGCCGCGTGTGTCAAAATCTGTCTGACTGGACTTTGTCCTCCTTCCCTCACTCCCGGCTCCCCTACTGAGCCAGCCACCAGCGAGGCGAGCCTCAGCAGAGCTCAGCCTGTGCCTGTCACACTGCACTGTGTGATGATGTGACGTCAGTCACGTCACACACAGTACTTTCAGTTTCTCCTCCCGGGCGGCGAGGCTTAACGGCTGCACCTGGGACCTGCTGTAATGATTGCTGCCCACACCAGTCCTCTGTCTACAGATTTCGGCTGTCGCCACCTGCGGCATAATAGGAACAGGTGCAGGGGGGGCTGGGAGTCCACCGACGGGCCGAGGCAGGCATAAAAGAAACAGGGGGGGTGTCCACAGAGTCCACCGCCGGCCAAAGCAAGCATAATAAGAACAGGTGGGGGGGTGTCCACAGAGATATTGCAAGCTGTCAAGCATTTTACAGGGCACAGTGGCAACATTTTACAGGGCGCAGTGGCGACATTTTACAGGGCGCAGTGGCGACATTTTACAGGGCGCAGTGGCGACATTTTACAGGGCGCAGTGGCGACATTTTACAGGGCGCAGTGGCGACATTTTACAGGGCGCAGTGGCGACATTTTACAGGGCGCAGTGGCGACAATTGCTGGGCACAGAGGCGACAATTGCTGGGCACAGAGGTGACAATTGCTGGGCACAGTGTCTGCGTTTGGCATGGCACAGTGGTAACAATTGATGGCACAGTGGCTGCGTTTGGCATGGCATCGCACAGTGGTGACAATGGGCACAGTGGCGACAATTGCTGGGCACAGTGGCGACAATTGATGGCATGGAATAGTGGTGACAATTGCTGGGCACAGTGGTGACAATTGCTGGGCACAGTGGTGACAATTAATGGCACAGTGGTGACAATTGATGGCACAGTGGTGACAATTGATGGCACAGTGGTTGTGTTTGGCATAGCACAGTGGCTGCGTTTGGTGGCATGGCACAGTGGTGACAATTTCTGGCCACAGTGGTGACAATTGATGGCACAGTGGTTGTGTTTGGCATGGCACAGTTAAAATAAATACCGTTCTTTAACAGTTTAAGCTTTGAATTCTATTATTTTCATATGATTTTGTTATTCAAATTTGCTAGTTGATTGATAGTTATTAACGGCACTACTGTTGCCAATCTATGCAGTGTTATTAGGGGGGAAACAAATTATTGGGGGGGGGGTGACACCATGTTATACTGCACCAGGTGACGCCACTGCATCACATAACTTACTTATAACAATTATGTGAGTGAGTGAGAAACTTATATAGCGCTGCACATGTGAACTGAATCACCTCTGGGCGCTTGGTGTCCACTGTGCCAAGCAATTGTCACCACTATGCCATGTCATCAAACGTAGCCACTGTGCACAGCAATTGTCACCACTGTGCCCAGCAATTGTCACCACTGTGCCCATTGTCACCACAGTGCCCATTGTCACCACAGTGCCCATTGTCACCACTGTGCGATACCATGCCAAACGCAGCCACTGTGCCATCAATTGTCGCCACTGTGCCCAGCAATAGTCACCACTGTGCCATGCCATCAAATGCAGCCACTGTGCTATGCCAAATGCAGCCACTGTGTTATGCCAAACGCAGCCACTGTGCCATGCCAAATGCAGGCACTGTGCCATGCCAAATGCAGGCACTGTGCCATCAATTGTCGCCACTGTGCCCAGCAATTGTCACCACTGTACCATGGCATCAAATGCAGCCACTGTGCTTGCCAAACACAGCCACTGTGTTATGCCAAACGCAGCCAATGTGCTATGCCAAACGCAGGCACTGTGCCATCAATTGTCACAACTGTGCCCAGCAATTGTCACCACTATTCCATGCCATCAATTGTCGCCACTGTGCCCATCAATTTCGACACTGTGCCCATCAATTGTCGCCACTGTGCCCATCAATTGTCGCCACAGTGCCCATCAATTGTCGCCACAGTGCCCATCAATTGTCGCCACAGTGCCCATCAATTGTCGCCACAGTGCCCATCAATTGTCGCCACAGTGCCCATCAATTGTCGCCACAGTGCCCATCAATTGTCGCCACTGTGCCCATCAATTGTCGCCACTGTGCTATGCCATCAAACGCAGCCACTGTGCCATCAATTGTCGCCACTGTGCCCATTGTCACCATTGTGCATCAATTGTCACCACTGTGCCATGCCAAACACAGACACTGTGCCATTCCATAAAACACAGCCAGTGTATAATCTTAAGCAGATTATACACAGATCAAAAATCGACCGATTCAACAGGAACTGGCTGACTTTCAGTCCGTGTGGGCTGTTGTCTATTCAACAGAAACTGGTCCACCGTCTGGCTTCTGTTGAATGGTCATGCTGGAAATGAGTTTACTCTCTGATATGTAACGGTTATGTGTAAGAATCCCACAATATGTCAGTATACTTTTTTCAAGTCTGTTGGTACAAAAAGTCCATTGGTTGGTCAATGTTAACAGTCTTGTGTAGTGCATGAAATTCAGATGAATAATAAAAAAAAAAGTTAATTTAATAGCTTATATTTATGTATACTTACAGGCAATGCTGCTGGGCCAGGCGGTCCCATTTGACCCTTTAAAAGAAAAAAAAATATACAAAGTGTTTTAAGAGTAATAACGCTTAAATATGATTCAAAATATTGTTCTGTTATAATAATCCCAATTTATTTGGCAAATGTAATCTAAATATTTCTCTGCCAGACAATATGTTTGTGCCAGAGGACTTCATTAGCCTTTAAACTGAAGATAATTACCAATTTTAATACTCTATTCAAGTAAACAAGTGCTATTTGACTGTATCACGCCAAAAAGTATTGAACATTTTGCTCCTATTAGATTTCTTGAAAACGTCACTGTTGAGATGATATCCATTATTTATTTTTTAGTTATCCATTATAATTTAGTGATCAACATACATATAACATTGGGGCTGATGGATTATTATCCATACAGAGCTTAAAATTATCCTTGCTTGGGTAAGGCGAGGTCACCTTTTTTTTTTTTTTTTTTTGTAGCATCTCTTTTTTTTTTTATAATTCTTTATTTTATAGCATTTTCCACTCTTATTTCCTCTTTATACAAACAAAAAAGTAAATGACTACATTTTGACACTTTTCTTTAAACATTTTCTCATTGGTCATTGTGCTTCTTAACATGATTCCCAGATTTTGCCATCATATCTACTGTATATAGCAATAGCATCATGCACTTCCTATTCCCCATATCTACCCTTCCTTCTAAGTCGCTGTCCCCCCCCCCATTTCCCCCCCAGAAAAAAAAAACTATTTTTACAGACCTGAACCGATCTTGATGTCTTAAAGAAATTATGTAGAATAGGATAAAGTATAATCTAATTAAAACTGACCCTTTCATTTTTTGGTGGCTGGTAGAAAGTTTAACTACCCAATAAATTATTTTGTCTCTGCAGGATTCAGGAGGCCAAACATCCACACTGGAGTTCAAAATTAGAGGACATCCTACAATTTCCTAGATTTCAAGGTCACTGCTTAGTCCTATTTGAAATGATTTAAACAGGAGTAAAAGAACAGTTTTGTTAAGCATATTTCATTACTTACATATATTTTGAAGAACAAAATAAAAAACTCCAATGAAATTTGAAAAAGAACATTGGTCAAAATTAGAGAACACTTTCAGATACCTCCCAGTGTTTGGTGTTAATCTGGCACCTTGTGCTAATTTCTTTTATTATCTGACAAACCCTATTTAACGGTCAGCCTAACTATCCCGTTTGTTTTCACTGACTTTGCAAGAGGGTGAGCCGTTCTAAAGTGACCAAAACCCTCTGGCAGCAGGTTGTCTAGATGAAGACCAAATGAATGACCCCTTTTAGCCACAGCAAGAGAAGTTTGTTTGAATCAGTTCAACATTGCAGCTGCGATTGCTCGTGCTCGCCAGTTCAGCACTGAACAGAGTAAGAATCTGTCTCATCCAGGGCCATATTTAATATGCCTCTTGCCCCCCCCCCCCTGCTTTGAGACATACAGGTAGCAGCTAGACTCAAAATTAGGTCAGGCAGCAACTGTGATTGGTTGCCAGAGGTAACAGCATATCATTACTGCTCATTGATTTGATGCTAGAGGTTACAGCACATAGTTCTTGCTAACTAATTGGTTGCTAAAGGTTTCTGCACATCCTTACCGCTCACTTTTTTGGTTGCTAGAGGTTACATGCTCACTGATTTCTGATTTATTGCTAAAAGTTACATGCTTACCACTCACTGATTATCACTCACTGATGCAAACGGTTACACATTATTATCACTCAGTGATTGGTTGTGAGAAATTACTGTGCATCATTACCACTTCCTCATTGGTTGCTAGGTCACAGCACATCAATACAGCTCACTGACTGGTTGCTGAAGGTTACAGTACACCATCTTCTCAATGCCTGTACACCATGAATTGGGGAGGTGATGGGACCCGCCAATAGACAGAAAACACTTAGAACTTAGAAGTTCTAGGAGTTGAGGGGTGAGCTATTTATGGAATGCAGGATTGAGATGTGAGCTATTTACAATGTTCAGGATTAAGGGGTGAGCTGTGTACAGATAGCAGGGTTTCAGGGTGAGCTGTTTACGGATAGCAGGGTTTAGGGGTGAGCTGTGTATGAATATCAGGGTTTAGAGGTGAGCTGTGTATGGATAGCAGGGTTTAGGGGTGAGCTGTGTACGGATAGCAGTGTTTAGGGGTGAGCTGTGTACGGATAGCAGGGTTTAGGGGTGAGCTGTGTCAGGGGGTGAGCTGTGTACATCCAAGTCCCACCCCCCTTCCAAGTACAGAGGTTTCCTCCCCCCAGACTCCAGTTTGGAGCTCATCCTGCATCAATATACAGCATTCCTCTGGCAATAATCCCCCCTCTTCCCCCTTACAATACCGAGCATTCTGACCACCTAAATAACAGAGTGGGGCTGCAGAAGAGAAGTTTTAACTCACCACATGGAGCAGCTGCCTGTGTACATCCCCCGGCCCTCTCTTCTCTGCTCTCTCCTCTGGTATAAAAATATGTTCTTTTGTACAGCAGGGAGGGATGTGAATGGCAGGAGACCGATAGGTATTTCTATATACTAGGAACACACTCCTCTACCCTGACAGGATATGGATCTGTGTGTTTACACACAGATTCATGTTCCTGCTCTGTCATGAGTGATCACAGGTACCCGATGGCCAGTGCAGCCACTGGGCACGCGCACACGCCCCTATACTGCCGGGAAGCCAAGGCCGTCATATAAGGCCGCCCAGGTTGAGAGATCCCATCTGCGGATGTGATATGACATTGGGCGGGGAAGTCGTTAACCCCTTGAATGCTCCTGGTGTTAATTCCTATCCTGCCAGTTTCAGTACAGTGACAGTGCATATTTTTAACTCTGATCACTGTAATAGTGTCACTGGTTCCCAAAAAAGTGTCAGTGATTTGTCTGCTGCAATGACGCAGTCCCGCTAAAAATCGCTGATCACTATTACTAGTAAAAAAAAAAAAAAATACAAAACTCCATAAAAATATCCCATAGTTTGTAGATGCTGTAACTTTTGTGCAAACAATCAATATACACTTATTGGGATTTTTACCAAAAATATGTAGCAGAATATATATTGGCCTACATCAGGGGTGCCCAAACTTAAGCGACTTAGTAACCGTCACGAGCCACAATGAGTGGAGCAGGTGGATGGCATGTCCATGTCTGCATATATATGCTATAAAATAAATGTACTACATAAATCTATAAAAAAATAATTATATTTTAATAGCATACAATAATACTAGAGAAACACTGACAAAAAACCTTTATGCCATTATCTGTTAAAATTACATTCATGGTCCATACAAATAACATGCATTGTTAACATCCAGTGAACCGTGTAAAGTGCATAAAATTGTGTATAAATACTGATATGATGTTTTAGCCACTCTTGCATTCTTCGTAAATGAGAATCCTTGAAACAATAATTGCATTTGTATATAACAATTATTTTCTTTGTCACTGAAATTTTATGGAAAGTATAATCTACCTTTTCTCCCTTGGGGCCAATTGGACCTGGAAGGCCTGGAATTCCATCCAAACCCTTTGAAGAAAAAATAAAATGATTATATAAATAAATATATATATATATATTTTGTAAACTGCATATATTTCTACTGAATTATTAACATGACGATAATAAAAACAACTTAGATGTTCTGTACCCTCCAATCTTCATTCCACAGATCACAGTAAGTGGAAATATAGAGACAGGCTGGCACTAAAATGATAAGCAACATCTGTGCATTGGTGGATGCAGAGCATTAAATCAGCAAGTGTTCTAAATACTAAATATCTGTGCAACTTCTCTTCTTGCTAAAATTACATTAATTTACCATCTGGAAGAAGCATCATTTAGAGTTATGAGATTTTAAATACCCACTTGAATTAAATTAGTGTAGGAATAAATAGTACTGATTTAGCTGTTAGTTGGCCTTTAACAAGCTCACAAAATGCTTCATGAGGTAAATTGGAAGTTTAAGTCCCCGTGTTCATCTATAACCCTTTAAAGTAAAATAAAGTAATGTTTTTTTTGTTTTTTTTTCTCATGGGTTTGTTTTATTTGTCATATTATTGACGTTTAGAGATATTTTTACAATAAAGATGAGGTTTTGCGAAAAAGAGAATTGGCTGAATCAAAAGGTGTTCAGAAAACCAGTTTACTCAAGATTAGATTGCTTAATGCTTTGTGCATACATCTAAGTATATTTTACATTTGGAGAAACATTTGGTTTTTGAATTACGTGATTATCTAAACAAGAATATATAGGTATGGATGCGTTATGTTGAAGTAAAGAGGGCAGGGAACCAAAAGCTCCACTCATTTATTTTAACTTCTTTAACACACCTCACTATATACTGTTCTCATATACTTTCTCACTAGTCTCAAAGCCCTACTCCATAGCAGCCATGATTTCCTTACACTGTACTAATGATGACCAACTAGATTGTAACAGCGATATGGAGTTTAGGATCATTTGTTCTAGAATTCAATTTTGCATCTTTGTTGCAAACCAGCAGTTCTAATGGCAAAGCTGGCCCAGAAATATGAAACATTATTTGTATTGCTCTGCTGCTCATTAGCCCTAAAGCTTAACTAGAACAATTTCTCTATCCAAAAACTCTTGTTGATAAAAAGGAAAAACTTTTATACATACCCTTTTTTCAGGGGTCTTCAGTCCAGTCTCCTAATTTTACAGTAGAAAGATCATGAAGATGGCAGCATTCCAAAGTAGATAAAATCAAAACCTCTTTTGTGTAATGAATAAGCATGTTTACTGCCTGTCCTGGGATGTTGTATTTCCTGTTATTTTATTTGAACATAATCAATAAAGAAGGTTTGATTTTATCTACTTTGGAATGCCACCATGTTTATCATCTTACTACATTCACCACAGCTGTATACCGGCCTGGCCCCCAGGTGATACCCGCCTCATGTGGATATCCCCATGGGCTGTTTGAAGTGCTGCATACGTGGTGTTTCTTCTAATGTTACAGGTTCTCTTAGTACTCATCTGTCCATGGCAGTGGGAGGGTCCTAAATGCATTGTTCTCCTGTGAACTCAGTGCAGCTGGATGACAAACCCCAGGAGGGTGTGTCCATGACACCCAAAGCTTGTAGCAAGTAGGCTACCCAGATAAGGAACACCATCCATTTAAGAAAATTAATTACTTTAGTGGAAAGAGACAGCAAATGGGTAAGTATTGCAACCAGAGCTTGCCTTTTTTTTACTTTGTAAAATCAGTTTGGTTACATTTTACATTAAGCTGAAGTTGGGTTTGAATTAAACCTGCACTTTACCCATCCCCAGCAGCATATGTTTAACGTTTATTTGCATCTCTGATGCTCTGTTCAGTGCTGAGAGATAAGGAAAATTCCTGGTATTTTCAGGTATTGAGGAGCATAGGACTCAACTCATGTGAGTGAAGTGTTGGGACAACACAGGGAATACCAGTGCCGATCCTGACCTCCCTGGGGCCCTAAGCGAAATGACATGTCACATTAAAGTTGAGAATTGGGGGGGGGGCGCTGCCAACAGTGACATGTCACATTAAAGATTAAAGTTGAGAGGCAGGGGGAGGGGGTGTTCTGCTGTTGTAAATTACATCTTACATTAGAGTGAGAAGCGGGGGGGGGGCTGACTTCTTACTTCTTACCTCTTCTCCCATGCAGCCAGCGTTAGCTATGAATAAGCACTGTATGATAGTGTGAAACACGTCAGCTGTTCTCCTGATTTTTTGCTGTGATATGTTCGTGTTGTGACCAGTTTTATTAAAAGGAACCATTTTTTTGGAGTGCGTCCGTCCCAGTTTTTCTCTATACATTCATGCAGCCAGCGAGTTGAGAAGCGGGGTGAGGGGACGAAAATGACTTCTCACCACGCATGGCCTTTAGTAATTTGGGGGGCCGTCCACAGCTTTGCGGGGCCCTAAGCGGCTTGCATAGTGAGCCTATAGGGCGGATCGGCCCCGGGGAATACAATAGCTATACAAAAATTATGTCTCCAGCCATACAGAACATTACTTTGCTACTAGAAAGGAGGAGCAAAAAGGAAGGAAATATATGCTGCTAGGGAGGGCTATGCACAGATTCACTTTAAAAAGTACACCTGTCACAAGAGATATGAATTTACTAATGCTCTCCTTTTGAAAAATTTAGTAACCTGGTTGCTTCTAATTAAATACTTTTATGTCAAAAACACAGAGTTAGTATAATATATGTGAGTGTCTGAAAATTGTAGGTGTTCCTGTTTCTCCTTTTCCTGGGCCTGTAGATCAAAAAAAGGTATAGGCAATGGATCAACATGGGAATCAGTATCCTGATAAAAGATACCAATAATGACAGCTCCATAATTCTAGAAAAAATTGGCTACGCACTCACAATGCCACATCTACATCTAGTACAGGAGGAAAAAAATGGTGCTCAAATTAGTCACCAATTTGGTTGGACTTTAGAGGCAAGAATAACAATGTGAAAGTTTGTAAGAAAAAAAATATAACATTTTATTATGAAAATTACATGGTATAGTTACAAAAAATGTTTAAGAGTTAAAAATCATAAAATGATACAGTGAGCCCTTGCGTATTGACGCGTTTCACCATGAGGTTTCTTCAGAATCCGGTCAGGATTCAGAGAGATAACAGAGAACAGGCAGGTCCTCACTGTCTTGGAGTGAACTTGTATGTAAAAATCATTTGCACATAATATTGCGACTGCTTAAAATAGTTGACGTTCCCATATAAGTTGACGTTCCCGTTCAAAAAAGCTGCAGGTTATTTGAGTAGCATGCAACCGATTCTATTCAATGCCAGTGTAAGACTGTCTCCCAGGGGCACACATACATACCAGACGAGTGTTCCATCTCGCCCTTGGATCTTCTGTCCAGCTGGGTTACTTTATACCCTACATACAAATAGGAGTTATACGCTGGTCTCTCTTTCTATGCTTGGGATATTTATATATTGATCCTTTACCTGCCATTTTACATTACACTCATGTGCCCCTGTCGCAATTCGATTTTAATTCAATATTTTGGCATTGCATAGAATCAGCCACATGCTACTTAAATAACCTGCA
The DNA here is from genome assembly GCA_029574335.1 of Rana kukunoris. Classification (NCBI taxonomy): domain Eukaryota; kingdom Metazoa; phylum Chordata; class Amphibia; order Anura; family Ranidae; genus Rana; species Rana kukunoris. Next base: position 257,751,382 of record CM056052.1, on the reverse strand, counting down.
GCCTTTTTGAACATCCTCTTTGTATGAGAATGTCTGTGGTTTAAAGCCGTCACAATATGATTTTTACATACGAGTCCACTCCAAGACAGGGAGACCTGCCTTTTCTCAATGTGTTATCACTCTGAACCCCGACCGCATCCTAAAGAAACCTCACGGCTAAACGTGTCGATACGCAAGGGCTCACTGTATAATTTTATATGATTTTTATCTCTAACTTTTTTTGTGACTATACCATGTGTTTTTCATAATAAATTGTTATTCTTGCTTCTAAAGTCCGATCAAATTGGTGGCTCATTTAAGCACAGCTCCATAATTCTCTCAAGCCAGGTGTAATTTAAAAAATAAATAAAATTCTACGTTTGTAATCGAAGTGTTTATATGAAAATACCTTCCGTTTCTACCTTATGTAGGCTCTGTTGTGGTTTGCATTTTCTATAATATACAGTATATTATACTTTTGTATGCTTCAAAAAATATTAGAATTATTGTATACTATAACTATACTTTGTATACCATGTTAATTAAACTCAAACATACAAAAATAAGTTGGGTGAGGATCTACAGACTCATTAAAGGCTAAGTTCACCTTACACGGGTATTTACTTTGTAACTTGTTTCTTTGCATCCCCCTCACACCCTGAGCTTCCCAATGACACTATGCAGGGGTTCTCCTTTTCCTTTGCAGCTGCTCTTGCATTTAAATTTGGCGTGGTTGTGTGGCGCTCTGGACTTGTAGTTTCAATAGACTATGAGTACAGTAATAATCAGTACACTCACAATCTATTGACATTTCCTCCAGCTTACAGAAGCACAGCTAGAAAGCTGGGAAAGTGTTTGCAGGCTCCTGTAGAAAAAAATAATAAAAGCACACTTTTTTCCTGCAAAATGTGTGCATGTATTATTTTATTAAAGGTGAACCTAGCCTTTAAAATGTCAATCCACTTAGAGCTGATATTTGAGTTTTTGGTTGATGCTGAAGCATAAAACCTCTGACAGGTCTTACAGACCTTCAAGACAATACTAAATGAAATATCTCTGTTTAGGCCTGCTGTGCTCTGGTAAGGAAAAGAGGTGACCACAGGCCGTTTTAATTTTTTTTAAATAGTTTATTGACATTATAGCTATGGCATATTTTTTTTGCAAGGGGTATAGGGAATTATAGTTAGAGATCAAGAGAAATAGAAAGGGAGTTGATTTACTAAAGGCAAATAGACTGTGCACTTTAAGTGCAGTTGCTCCAGAGCTTAGTATGCGATGAAGCTCTGCTGACTTTCATCATCCAATAATTGTGCAGGCAAAAACGCATTTTTTTCCTTGCACGCCATTGGGTATTCTTTGCAAAATGAACTTTACCTAATTTACTAAGCTCTGGAGCAACTGCACTTTCAGAGTGAAAATGCACTTTGCAAAGTGCACAATCTACCTTTAGTAATTCAACCCCACAGAGTATGACCAAAACAGCTTCTGCTGTGATCACTTAAAGCAGTTGTATTGTCCACAAGTAATTTTTTACTTACAGGTAAGCCTATAATAAGGCTTACCTGTAGGTAAAATGAATATCTCCTAAACCTGTATAGTTTAGGTGATATTCACCTTGCATGCAGCCGCTCAAGTCAGTGGTACATGTGCAATGAAGGTCCGGTGTATCGTGCTGGAACTTGCCGGAACCTAGGGCTCCCGCACTCGTGTGGGAGTGACGCCATCACGGCCCAGGCCACTCACAACACCAGAGCCAAAAACACGGAAGAAATGCAGAGAAAACACGTCAGCTCCCTCTGCGGTGACCGGGCGGCCCTGTGGGAGCTTCGGTCTAAGGAAAGTATTTCAAAATGAGATAGTATGTGCTGCATACTAGCTCATTATGCCTTTGCCTTACAGTTGGTTTTTTTTGGGCATGCAACCGCTTTTAACAGACTTCATGTGCTCTTGTTTCTTCCTCTTCCAGTCTGAGCTTTGTGTACAGAATGGCAATAGGCCGATACCAGGTCAAATTAAGGTACTTCTACTATATGTATTTAAAAAAAAATGGAGGGTGTAGTAATGAATACAAGACTGCAATAATTTGTGTCTTGCATATCTTCTAATGCCGTGTACACACGATCTGGCTCTTACCCGGCCAAATCACATCAGAAGTCCGACGGAATTTCATTGGAAAAATATAGAACATGCTTATATCTAAAGTCGGATGGAATTCATTGGAATTTCCGATGAAAAAATTCAGCTGGGGCTACACACGATCGAAAAATCCGATGGAAACAGTCCATCTGACTTTTTCCATTGGAAATTCTGATCGTATGTACAGAACATAAGAGTTTCATGTTAAAAGTGGTTATAAAGTTAAACATTTTTTTTTTTACCTCTATGCTTTCTACTGTATATGTAAAAGGTAAAAAAAAAAAAAAAAAATCCTCCATTCCCCCTTCCTAAATATTCCTACATCGATCCAGCATTACGCCTGTCTGCAGCTTCTCTCTACCCTCTCTCACAGGCTTGGCTCGAGTGCCACTATATGAAGCATAGTGCCTGTGGTGGCATGAGGTGAAGAGGCAAAGCTGTAAACACCAGTAGGGGACCACAAAAGAGGTGGTTTGGGGCCATTCTGTGCAATACACTTGCACAGAGCAGGTAAGTAAAATCTATTTTCTAGTTTATTCACTTGCTGACCAGCTGCCATATATCGTTATACGATGGCAGGTCGGCACGTTCCCCATAGGTGTACGTTGGCTCCTTTAAGGGGGGCACAGTAGGCATGCACGCTGTACATCGGGGGAACCGATAGGTGTGGCTGGCGGCCGCGATGGCCGCCGGCCACCCGCGAACATGGGAACAAGAGCCAGAATGAAGATCTGTCCATGTAAACTGATCCCCATTCTGACAGGGGAGTTAGAGACCTGATGTTCTTAGTGATTAGGAACAGCGATCTTTCTCCTTTAGTCAGCCCAGCCCTGATATGGTTAGAAACACTCCCAGGGATCACATTTAACCCCTTGATTGCAGCCTAGTGTTAACCCCTTCCCAGCCAGTGACATTTATACAGTATGCAATGGCTAATTTTAGCTCCGATCGCTGTATAGATGTCAATGGTGTCAAAAGTGTCTGTCCGCCACAATGTCGCAGTCCCGCTAAAGATCGCAGATCACTACCATTACTAGTAAAAATAAATAAAAATGCCATAAATATATCCCCTGTTTTGTAGACGTTATAACTTTTGCGCACACCAATCAATTTCTGCTTTTTTTTGCAAAAAAATAAAGTTACACCTAAGCACATAAAATCCCCCCCCCCCTATTTTTTTGAGGCCTACCCACACCCACATATAAACGCATGCATGGGGGCACCTACACCTGAAAACGTTGATTGCGATACACGTTACATATTGCAGCGTATGCCAGAGTGAGAGCAATAATTCTAGTAAAACTAAACTGGTACCTATGGCCTTTGAAGTGTCGCCTATAGAAAATATAGGATGCTGAAGTTTGATGTCATTTTATGGGCGCAAAAAAATAATAATTACGTTTTGGCATGTTGGGTATCCATTTATTCAGCGTAACCTCGTCTTTTATATTTTACCAAAAATTGGGGTAATGTCTCTTACCCTAAAATTCACGTTGGTGTGCATTTTACTGTAATATTACCTAGACCTTTGCAGTAATATTGTGTGACATTAAAAAATTGGAACTACCGTTATTTTATTCTCTAGAGCGTCTGCTTTTAGAAAATATATATAATCTTGAGGCCTAATTTTTTTTTTTTTTAAACGTGTGCAAAATAAAAAAAAACACAAAAATGGCTCTGGCAGTGAAAGGGTTAAACTGTATGTGTGTTGGCGTTATATTTAGAATGGATAGCAATAGACCAAAAAGCACTTATATCCCCTTTGTGCATGCAGTAATATGTGTCATAATGTATGTTAATGCCATGAACCTATGCAAACACAATAGTGCAAAGAGACCTCAATTTTTTTTTTGGTGTGCTGTGTGTCTGCTGCTGTAAGTTTTAGAGCAATTGTATGCCTATTTGAAATGCTACAGAAATTGTGACTCACTTAGCCTCCTAGTTTTAATTCAGGTTGTTTTTGTTTACCGCCTATTTTCTGTTAAATCTGGTTTCTAATCAGTGTTATTCTTTGCATTCCTCCTTCCATAACCATCTTGCTAATCCTGGACTATGCCAGCGAGGCAATCCTGAGAGCCAGAACCTTGGGTCTGTTAAATTAACCCATCCTTCACCATCTACTTGTGGCATAGTGAAATAAAAGGGGTCAATTTACTAAAAGCAAATAGGATGTTCACTTTGCAAGGGACAGGGCCGGCGCTACCACTAGGCGAATCAGGCAGCCGCCTAGAGCGCAGCCACGGCCACTGATTCCAACACAGTAGTAGTCGTTACCGCTGCGCAGTCCTGTGGACGGGGAGGAGGTGCTGTGAGCTTGTCACAACTTCGAGCATCCAGTCAGTGGGTGGATCCATGTGCTCCCCCTCCCCCGGCTCCTCCCAGGCTTCCCTTCTCCCGCTCTGCGGATCTCCTGCCATGTGCTGTGCAGAGCGCGGATAATGACTGCCGCCGCCGCTGAGCAGCTCCTTGACCTTCTCTCCTCCTGGATGGACTGCCGTAGTGTGGAAGACCTGCCAGAACAGCGATCATTGGAGAGGTACTGTAATGACAGTCCACGGCGCTGCCCGACATCCTGTGACGTCACTGCCTGATCGAGGGTGCCTCGAACATCCCTGCTGACCACAAACAGACTTCCTGTCATCATCATGCTCCTCGTCATCCGCCTGTTCCTGGCATTTCACCATCCCACCTCCAAGGCCTGTCATACATTGTATCACCTCCCTGTCACTTCCTACCACCCACCCCTGTCATCTCCATCCTCCCTGTCACTACCACCCACCTCTGTCATCTCCATCCTCCCTGTCACCTCCCTACCACCCACTGTTGTCATCTCCATCCTCCCTGTCACCTCCCTACCACCCACCCCTGTCATCTCCCTACCACCCACCCCTGTCATCTCCATCCCCCCCGTCATCTCCCTACCACCCACCCCTGTCATCTCCATCCTACCACCCACCCCTGTCATCTCCATCCTCCCTGTCACCTCCAAACCACCCACCCCTGTCATCTCCATCCTCCCTGTCACCTTCCTACCACCCACCCCAGTCATCTCCATCCTACCACCCACCCCTGTCATCTCCATCCTCTCTGTCACTTCCCTACCACCCACCCCTGTCATCTCCATCCTCCCTGTCAATTCCTACCACCCACCTCTGTAATCTCCATCCTCCCTGTCACCACCCTACCACCCACCTCTGTCATCTTCATCCTCCCTGTCACCTCCCTACCACCCACCGCTTTCATCTCCATCCTCCCTGTCACCTCCCTACCACCCACCCCTGTCATCTCCATCCTCCCCGTCATCTCCCTATCACCCACCCCTGTCATCTCCATCCTACCACCCACCCCTGTCATCTACATCCTCCCTGTCACTTCCTACCACCCACCCCTGTCATCTCCACCCCCCCCCGTCATCTCCCTACCACCCACGTCATCTCCATCCTCCCCATCATCTTCCTACCACCCACCCCTGTCATCTCCATCCTACCACCCACCCCTGTCATCGCCATCCTCCCTGTCACTTCCCTACCACCCACTGCTGTCATCTCCATCCTCCCTGTCACCTCCAAACCACCCACCCCTGTCATCTCCATCCTCCCTACCACCCACCCCTGTCATCTCCATTCTCCCTGTCACCTCCCTACCACCCACTGCTGTCATCTCCATCCTCCCTGTCACCTCCCTACCACCCACCCGTCATCTCCATCCTCCCCGTCATCTCCCTACCACCCACCCCTGTCATCTAAATCCTACCACCCACCCCTGTCATCTCCATCCTCCCTGTCACTTCCCTACCACCCACTGCTGTCATCTCCATTCTCCCTGTCACCTCCCTACCACCCACCCCTGTCATCTCCATCCTCCCTGTCACTTCCTACCACCCATCCCTGTCATCTCCATCCTCCCTGTCACCTCCCTACCACCCACCCCTGTCATCTCCATCCCCCCGTCATCTCCCTACCACCCACCCCTGTCATCTCCATCCTTCCTGTCACCTCCAAACCACCCACCCCTGTCATCTCCATCCTCCCTGTCACCTTCCTACCACCCACCCCTGTCATCTCCATCCTCCCTGTCACCTCCCTACCACCCATCCCTGTCATCTCCATCCTCCCTGTCACTTCCCTACCACCCACCCCTGTCATCTCCATCCTCCCTGTCACCTCCCTACCACCCACCCCTGTCATCTCCATTCTCCCCGTCACCTCCCTACCACCCAGCCCTGTCATCTCCATTCTCCCTGTCACCTCCCTACCACCCACCCTGTCATATCCATCCTCCCCGTCATCTCCCTACCACCCACCCCTGTCATCTAAATCCTACCACCCACCCCTGTCATCTCCATCCTCCCTGTCACTTCCCTACCACCCACTGCTGTCATCTCCATTCTCCCTGTCACCTCCCTACCACCCACCCCTGTCATCTCCATCCTCCCTGTCACTTCCTACCACCCATCCCTGTCATCTCCATCCTCCCTGTCACCTCCCTACCACCCACCCCTGTCATCTCCATCCCCCCGTCATCTCCCTACCACCCACCCCTGTCATCTCCATCCTCCCTGTCACCTCCAAACCACCCACCCCTGTCATCTCCATCCTCCCTGTCACCTTTCTACCACCCACCCCTGTCATCTCCATCCTCCCTGTCACCTCCCTACCACCCATCCCTGTCATCTCCATCCTCCCTGTCACTTCCCTACCACCCACCCCTGTCATCTCCATTCTCCCCGTCACCTCCCTACCACCCACCCCTGTCATCTCCATTCTCCCCGTCACCTTCCTACCACCCACCCCTGTCATCTCCATTACCCCTGTCATATCCATCCTCCCCATCATCTCCCTACCACCCACCCCTGTCATCTCCATTCTCCCTGTCACCTCCCTAGCACCCACCCCTGTCATCTCCATCCTCCCCGTCATCTCCCTACCACCCACCCCTGTCAGCGCCATTCTCCCCGTCACCTCCCTACCACCCACCCCTGTCATTTCCATTCTCCCTGTCACCTCCCTACCACCCACCCCTGTCATATCCATCCTCCCCATCATCTCCCTACCACCCACCCTGTCATCTCCATTCTCCCTGTCACCTCCCTACCACCCACCCCTGTCATCTCCATTCTCCCCGTCAACTCCCTACCACCCATCCCTGTCATCTCCATCCTCCTTGTCACCTTCCTACCACCCACCCCTGTCATCTCCATCCTCCCTGTCACCTCCCTACCACCCACCCCTGTCATCTCCATCCTCCCTGTCACCTCCCTACCACCCACCCATGTCACCTCCCTACCACCCACCCCTGTCATCTCCATCCTCCCCGTCATCTCCCTACCACGCACCCTGTCAATTCCACCCTCCCTGTCACCTCCCTACCACCCACCCCTGTCAGTTTCCTAACACCCACCCCTGTCATCTCCATTCTTCCTGTCACCTTCCTACCACCCACCCCTGTCATCTCCATCCTCCCTGTCACCTCCCTACCACCCACCCCTGTCACCTCCATTCTCCCTGTCACCTCCCTAACACCCACCCCTGTCATCTCCATCCTCCCCGTCATCTCCCTACCACCCACCCTGTCAATTCCATCCTCCCTGTCACCTCCCTACCACCCACCCCTGTCAGTTTCCTACCACCCACCAGGGACAATTATTCTCTTCACAACACAGACAGAAGGACATTCGTCCTTCCAGTGAAAACACAAATGAAGGGACTTTTTTTATTTCAGTGACACCAAGGAGGGACATTCTTTTTTTTTGGGGGGGGGGCGCACATAACTGGTCTTGCCTAGTGCGCCAAATTGCCTAGCACTGGCCCTGGCAAGGGAAGTTGCACTTTGAAAAGGAATTTACACAGAGCTTAGTGAATGTGGTGAGTTTTACTTTGCAAAGAATGATTGGATAATGAAAGCCAGCAGTGCGTCACCTCATTTGCCAAGCTCTGAGGAAAATTCAATTGCAAAGTACAACTTCCCTTGCAAAATAAACAATTTGCCTTTAGTTAACCACCTAGTGTCTACTAATATTATTTATGAAAAGGGATATCTTAAAGAGGAACTGCAGTCTACTTGCATAATTTGTAATAAAAATATCTTTGCCATTCTGAAGCTTCCCTCCAAACACTTCACATATTTTATCTATACTGTGATTATGTTCTTGCCAAATATGATGCAGAAATCTCCCTCCGCCAAGTCTGGCTGCAGTCGTTTTTACTGTGGGCAGTTGAAGCTGCTCCCTGTTTGCTTCCTGGATTTACACAGACACAGATGCACACCTCCAGCTCTGCAGCCCTGCAACTAATACTGACTTATACTCCCCTCTTTTCCAGGCAAACTCTCACAAGAGTTCGAGAGAGAGCTGTGCATGATGTCATACGCCTAGGCCAATGACCAGACAAGAAACAGGAAGTTACCACAGTATTTTTTTTATCATGATTTTTTTTTTTTTTTATGTAGCACTACCCGCGAAGGAGCTGCTGGTTTAGATTTGGGCCTGCCATTACCTTACTGCAGGGCTCGACAAATCCCAGGCTCCAGGTCGCCAATGCGACTAGAAATTTCACCCTGGCGCCTGGGCTTTGATCAGTGTCTGTATTTAGTGAGGGGGATCTTTACTGTGGGAGGGGGGTCTGTACTTAGTGAGTGGGTCTTTAATGACAGAGGGGGGGTCTGTAGTTGGTGGAGGGGGGTGATACCAACCCTAGTAACGACACTGGGACTCATCACTGAGTAATACCAAAAAAAAAAAAAAATGGCGCCTAACTTTTTTAGCTGGCTCCTAGATTCAAAGCAAATTTGTCAAGCCCTGCCTTTCTGTTCCATACACTTGTTGCAGGGGTTGTCCTTGAAGAGTTGTCCATAGGAATGTACGCACCAACACAAAGTCTCCTTCAAGGGTTTTATTAACAAAATTTTCCAACAGGGGGGTAGAGGAATAGTGAAGACTCAGGCACTTGACTTTGCGGATCACGGGTATCACTTAGATCCAGAGGATTAACTCAGCTCCACACTGCGTTGCAGCAACCACCAGATAGGCCTACTCTCACCGGCCTAGCAGCTGATGCAAAGCTCAACAAAGTCTCTGCCACAGACTTGACAAGTGTCAGGCTGTTCCACGATCTTCTGCCACAAGATCATGCAACCGACTGTACAGTCGATATAGTGCCAAACAAATTTACATGACTCATAGTGCCAATAATCTTTCAGACGGACCGGCAGCACAGTTAGGTAAATCCGCCAGGGTACGTCTATCAATTGAATCCCACTGGTTCAGCTTCCTTCATTGGATAAGGTAGCGAAGGACCATCCCTGGATCAGTAGGCCCCAGAAACTCCTGGACTGAAGGGGAGCCACCCCTCCTAAAAGGTACAGGGGCACACAATTTGGAATAATTATCCTGAGCCAAACTACTGCTCAGGCAGCTATAATTTAACACACTAATGGGAGAAGGGTGCTACGCAAATATTCTTAGTTATATTACTCACATGTTTCATATAGTTCGCCGTTCGATTGCCGTTTTACCAAACATATAACTTTTATTCTGCCTTGCTGGCAATTTCCACATTGCTTGTGGGCATGTGAAGCCCACAAGCACTATATTCCGGGACAAGGTGCAGCTTAGCGACCAGCATGCATCACACGTTCTCTGGCATGCCCAGTATCAACTGCGTCCATTGTTATTGCAACCTAGCCCTCTGCACTGCCCAATGACTCCTGTGAAAGGACACATCTTCCATGAGCACCAACCAGCACGGGTACCGAGGGAAATTATGTCAGGCACAATAGAGAGGAAGTGGCAGAATACAAAGGACCACATAGCAACAGTGCTGAAGGGGTGAGTAAAAAAAATTCAAATCCAAATGTTTTTGCTAATGCAGAATGCTGTTGATTTGTGCAAAGTTGTTTTTTTGGTGGAAATCTGCTTTAAATTTTAATCCCTTCTTTTATAGTGCAAAATAAAAGCCATTGTTAGATATGGACATTTGAAACCCAGCTCATTATTTTAGTGGCTGTATAAAATGTTACATTTCACTTGCAGATGCTATGCATTGCAACAGCAGTGTAACAGCTGCAAAAAGATGAGATTGCCTTACAGTAACAGCAGTGTCTCCTGAATACATACATGTTATCTCCAATAACACATTACATTCTGTCAGATTTAGCAGTCATACGTGATTGTGGAATTGGTAAAACTAGGATTATGTTTCAGCAGGGATAACAAAACATAGATCAGAGTTCGCGACCCAACAATTGGCACTAAGCATGCAAGTGAATATGTGTTAACATGGACAGAAAAGATCAAATAACATTTAGACTACTTTCCTTTAACATTTTTTTTTTAGATAAATGCTGACATATAAAGCAAACTTTGGCATTAAGACTGACATCTCAGATGATGTTCCTATATTTCTTCTGACTTTGTAAAGTGGATTTGCACCTGTGAAGTTTGTCACTTCACAATAGGCTATACAGAATGATTCCTTGGATAGATGCAGACCTGGAATTTTATAATTGCTAATGACAGACTTCTGTTTAACTCAGGAGCAACTGTTAAACAATATTTAGCATCTGCCTGTCAGACTTTTAAACCCTCATTATGTTTTTCATAATAACTTGCAGTTAAATATTGATAATCAGGGAGATATGCAAAATGAAACTCAAAGATCTATAAAAAATCATGGTTCTCTGCTTAGTTATATAAAATAATAATATTAGGCAGCCAATGGGTCTACAGTTATCACTGAACTACAAATCCCAATAGGCATCAATTGTATTCATTGTTCAGCTACACACTTTGGGAATATATCATGGGTGTTGTAGACACCCTATAGAATTCCATTGGGAAACGGCACCAAAAGTGCCATTGCTCGCACCTAATTTATGTACCTGTCACAAAATCTCACCTTTCTCTTACTTACTCATGCACAATTCGACATGTATGGGAGAGAAGTGAGATAGGTCACATTTTGGTGTATCCAAGTGTGGAAGGTGTTATTACTGCCATATGTGATTGAGGGCAGTGTTCTGACTCCCTCTATACTACAGGATGGAAACTTAAATTTGATGTCTCCACATGCCCGACAATTTGTTTTGAAACATGACAAAATGGATGTATTGAAAATGTAGATGGTTAAGAGGGTCCCTGATGACATTCAGTGGATCCAAGTGGATTTGGGACCCTTTCCAGGTTTAAATGAAAGCTATTCTTGGGCACCATTCTTTGGAAACTGTCTTGGTAATGAAGGATGGAGTTTATCAGTTTGGACTGGGCAGTCTTTAAGGCAAGTTGGTATAACTAAAAACTGGTTAAGTCTTCCCCCATTTTATCCTGTGGTAGTGCTCCCTACACCCTTCTATGATAGATGGATTTGTGCCTCTACATTTGAAATGAAGCCTTTATCACTTAAAAGTATATTTGAGTGAGTGGAATTTTATGTAAGTTTTTCATCCTTTGGTCATCTGTCTTATGGTCGCCAAGTGATATGGGTGACATCCATATATGATCTTGTAGTTTCTGTAGATATCAAAGCCTTGCATATGTGTTCTTGGTGGTTCCTGTAGACATTGGTATGTGGATTATCAACCACAGGTTAAGTCCACCTAGAGACCTGAAGATCTAATACATTTCAATTTTTGCTGCCTTGGTGTCTCTGTAAAAACTGATGTATGGCCATCTCTATGTCTTTTATCACAGGTTAAATCCATCAATACAGTATGTGGTCTCAGTAGAGGCCTATGTGTGGATATTCTCTTCTTTCACATATTACATGCCACAGCAACAGGTTCAACTGGAAGTAGTAAGGACTACCTGTAGTTACTGCACGTCGGTAAAATTTCTGACACTAGTTCTTGCCAGAATTAGGTGCTGGTAGTTTTTAAGGGAATTAAAACCAGAAAAGTGACATTAGGGCTGTTTTGAATCCAACTCTGGTTTGTGGTTCCAATTCCAAAGACAGGGAATTTTCTGGTTGCCTGTTGCCGAGTTGAAAATACAGTACATAAAAAATATTAAGTTAGCAGATAACCGTAAACAAGTGGTGACCCTTTTGCAAACCTGACCCGACAGGCTTTCCTAATTTAAAAAAAAATCTAAATGTTAAAAATAGTTACCTACAGGGTATCAGAGATACCAGTTTAACATACACATTTATGTAGGAGCTTTGTCTTAAGCTGGAGTGTCCCAAGTTACATTTTGTGTTTGCTTTACTAGCTAAGCTTTTGTTTGTTTTTTGTTCTCTGCAGGTTTTTCCTAAGCTCATTGTATTGATTGCTTCTCTATCTGCTACTATTGCAGTGTCCTAAAGTAGTCAGTGTAGAAATAATCAACAATTGCTCTCCTCCTGCATCCACTGTGACATCTGCAGCCTCTAGTGAAAGGTAGGGGTATCTCATAAGAGGTTTTATGGGCTTAGGATATGTCCTATCATGCAGGGAAGGTCATGTGGCCAGGCTCAGGAGGGTCAAGCGAGGGTTTTCAATCTCTGTAGAATTTTTCGAGACCGTGTAGTAATCTTTACAACTTCTCCACTGGCCTTATCCTATGGCTTCTCAAAACAAGTGACCTCCCTCCAAGCACCCCAGAGCATATGCCAAGTTTCAGGCTAGAGTGCTGCCATCATTAGCATCTTGTGTCACTTTTTTTACTACTGCTCATGTGCCTTTTTCCTCCTCCTCTTAAACTAATCCTGTGATAAGCCTTCCAATTTGTTATGCAAAATAGTCCAAAATATTTTAATCAACCTCATCTCTAGGCTGGTCTGATCTCTGCAATCGTTTTATGGATTTTTTAAACAGTTGCGTCCCCAGTGGCATTTTACAAGAAACACAGGGATAGTAGCTGTCACAGAGCCGGTGGTATTTAGTAATAGTACCTGGTCTAAGTGTTTTTCTTTCTGGTTCCGGTGCTGAAACTGCTGGCTGCCTATGGCAGTTGGGACCCAGCACTTGGCAAAGAGGCTGCCAATCATGCTACACAGTGCTAAAGTAGTGCTTGTAGCAGACCACATTCAACAAAGTGCTTCCACATAGTGTTTAGATCAGCAAGGATTTGAGTGGCTACAACAGAGCTTTTGCAGCTTTGTCTTTTTATTTCTGCAATAATAGATCACTGCTATGACTTAGAAATGACCTGTTGTATGGTAGGATCTATAGTCAGTGGAGAAATCATTAAAATACGATTTTTTTTTTTTAAATTAACCAGCCTCTTATGCGGTGTCTGACGGTATGCTTACTAAGCCACCTGAGATGCTGGACAGTACCTTGGATAATGTTGCCTTTAACCTTGTTTGTGGTGAACCTTAAATTCGTTTCACTTACCTGAACTTTGCATTTAAGCCATGCAATCGAAGAACCAAGACAATGGCAACAAAACAAAATAACCTTAAGAAAAAAAAAACTTGGGGACTCCAAAAACTAATGTATCTGATGCTTGAGCCCAAAATGTTGCATTTGAGGCTGTATTCTGAAGGTAACCTTGTTGCTGTATTTCCTGATGGTGGGAGGATTCCATCTAAAGACCAAAATGTCTGCAATTTGTGGATTCCTGAAATTTATAAAAATATAAATAAAATATTTTTTACACCCCAGCACCCAGGCTTGGCTTCAGGCAGTTCCTGAACCATCTAAATTAAGCATGCCTAGAATGAGGCAGCAGAGTTTCTGCACATTGAGGTCGTTGGCTATATCATTTTTTTAACAGTATTTATAGTTTTTAATTAATTTTAATCTAATAGATTATATATATCTTGTAGGAAAGTCACTGGTCTTTAAACAGAAAGGGCGAATAAATGCAGCTTTATTGCATCCAATGAAAAAGTAACAATTAAAAAAGCCTACTCCAGGAGGCTAACTAAACAGGAGTGTGGATAAAAGTGTAGCGCCAGTGAAAACAATCCCCTTGAAAAAGGGGACTAGTAAACCTTGAAAGCAATTAGGTCATATATGACCCGTGTATATCAAGGTGAGTTGAAAAAGCAGTTCAGTGAAATCAACTAAGTGAGAATTCCAAGTATATCACATGAAAATGAATCCATGTATAGTGGACATAGAATAAATCGTGTAAGATAAGTACATTCAAACAAATCAGTGAGATGTAAATCAAATATAACCCATATGTGAGTCCATTTAAATGGAATAGTTGCTGGAAATAAAATTGGTGAAATGTAATTCAAATATATCCCATATTTAAATCCCTACACATGAAAAAACAGTGCATTCAAACCAATCAGCTCAGTGTATTGGTGACATATTATCCAATAAGGAAGTCCATATATAGTGGATATGAATTGTATGCTTCAGATAGGTACATTTAAACAGATCTTAAAGAGAAAGGATAGGTTGGGTACTTCTTACCGACTGGAGTAGACCGGCAGCTCACCTTACGGTGGGGGGTCCAATGGGTTTTGGTGGGCCAACCGCCCTCCTGGATCTCTGTATCTCCTGATGGATGGCTGGATGGATGTCTTAAATACAGCAATCAGCAGTCAGGCGAAAAGTAAGAATTCAGCACTCCAACGTTTGACCAGGAAACTCCAAGAGTAAGTATAGGGGTTAACCCTCAAGGTATCCAATCATAAAAAATGATAAAAGAGAGAGGGAAACCTCCTCATAGTGTAAAATGTTTTTAATGCTTACAAAAACACACTAAAAACGATAAAAATAAATCAATAAATCCAAACTTGCACATTAAAACCGCAAATGGTTTAACCGCTTGCCGACCAGCTGCTGCAGGTATACGGCAGCAGGTCGGCACTCCTGCGCGAGAGCCTGTAGCTCTACGTCGCCACTTTCGACGGCCACTAGGGGGCGCGTGCGTGCCGCCGGCGGCCCACGTGCGCCCCCCGCTCGCCCCCAATTCCCGTGCGTGTGCCCGGCGGGCACGATCGCCGCCGGGCACACGCGATCGCTCGTTACAGAGCGGGGAACGGGAGCTGTGTGTGTAAACACACAGCTTTCGTTCCTGTCAGCGGGGGAAACGCTGATTTTCTGTTCATACAATGTATGAACGGAAGATCAGTGATTCCCCCTAGTGAGTCCACCCCCCCATACAGTTAGAACACAAATAAGAACACACTTAACCCCTTCCCCGCCCCCTAGTGTTAACCCCTTCACTGCCAATGGCATTTTTATAGTAATCCAATGCATTTTTATAGCATTGATCGCTAAAAAAAAAATGCCAATGGTCTCAAAAATGTGTCAAAAGTGTCCGCCATAAGGTCGCAGTACTGAAAAAAAAAACGCTGATCGCCGCCATTACTAGTAAAAAAAATAATAATAAAAATGCCATAAAACTACCCCCTATTTTGTAAACGCTATAACTTTTGCGCAAACCAATCAATAAATGCTAATTGCGATTTTTTTTAAGAATAAATATGTAGAAGAATACGTATCGGCCTAAACTGAGGAAAAAAAAACGTGTTTTTATATATTTTTGGGGGATATTTATTACAGAAAAAAGTAAAAAATATTGCATTTTTTTCAAAATAGTCGCTCTATTTTTGTTTATAGCGCAAAAAATAAAAACCGCAGAGATGATCAAATACCACCAAAAGAAAACTCTATTTGTGGGGAAAAAAAGGACGCCAATTTTGTGTGGGAGCCACTTCGCACGACCGCGCAATTGTCAGTTAAAGCGACGCAGTGCCGAATCGCAAAAAGTGCTCTGGTCGTTGGGCAGCAATATGGTCCGGGCTAAAGTGGTTAAAAGGAAAAAGTCCAAAAAACGTAACTTCAATTTTCCATAACACACATGTGAAAGCAGAGAAAGCAAAGATCATATGATAACAGTTGCGCATGGAGTAGTTGGGGAGCAAAGGACCCGACCGGTTTCGTCTCATTAGACATCTACTGGGGTACCCGACCGGTTTCGTCTCATTAGACATCTACTGGGGTACCCCAGTAGATGTCTAATGAAACAAAACCGGTCGGGTCCTTTGCTCCCCAACTACTCCATGCGCAACTATTATCATATGATCTTTGCTTTCTCTGCTTTCACATGTGTGTTATGGAAAATTGAAGTTACATTTTTTGGACTTTCTCCTTTTAAACCATTTGCGGTTTCATGTGCAAGTTTGGATTTATTGATTTATTTTTATCGTTTTTTAGTGTGTTTTTGTAAGCATTAAAAACATTTTACACTATGAGGAGGTTTCCCTCTCTCTTTTATCATTTTTTATGATTGGATACCTTGAGGGTTAACCCCTATACTTACTCTTGGAGTTTCCTGGTCAAACGTTGGAGTGCTGAATTCATGCTTTTCGCCTGACTGCTGATTGCTGTATTCAAGACATCCATCCAGCCATCCATCAGGAGATACAGAGATCCAGGAGGGCGGTTGGCCCACCAAAACCCATTGGACCCCCCACCGTAAGGTGAGCTGCCGGTCTACTCCAGTCGGTAAGAAGTACCCAACCTATCCTTTCTCTTTAAGATCTGTTTAAATGTACCTATCTGAAGCATACAATTCATATCCACTATATATGGACTTCCTTATTGGATAATATGTCACCAATACACTGAGCTGATTGGTTTGAATGCACTGTTTTTTTAGTTATTCCATGTGTAGGGATTTATATATGGGATATATTTGAATTACATTTCACTAATTTTATTTCCAGCAACTATTCCATTTAAATTGACTCACATATGGGTTATATTTGATTTACATCTCACTGATTTGTTTGAATGTACTTATCTTACACTATTTATTCTATGTCCACTATACATGGATTAATTTTCATGTGATATACTTGGAATTCTCTGTCTCACTTAGTTGATTTCACTGAACTGCTTTTTCAACTCACCTTGATATACACGAGTCATATATGACCTAATTGCTTTCAAGGTTTACTAGTCCCCTTTTTCAAGGGGATTGTTTTCACTGGCGCTACACTTTTATCCACATTTTTCATACATATCCACTGTTGTGTTGGCTGCCTGTAGTATTCACTATATTTTCTACTACTTTAGCGCAATATATTTATTTTCCAAATAAACAAGAGTGCCCGAGTGCCCCTTACTACGCTTTACTAGAGCGGCTATTCCGGCTTCCAGTATAAACAAAAAAAAAAAACAGTCCGATATAAACAATTGATCTGACAGACCTTATTCCCCAGATACGCAGACACTCTCCAGTCTGTGTTCATCCAGTGCAGCCTGGATCTCCCTCTGAGCTCTCACTTTCTCTCCTCACTATCAAGTGCAGGCTAATTAATAGAGAGAGAGGAGGTTTACCTATTGGGCCAGGCTTAACCCTTTCCAAGACAGGGAAAGCTGCCCTGTCCAACCTCTCACTGACATACACAGAGTCGTGTACCCTGTCACATATCCCCCCCAGCTTAACACCTGTGTGGGAAGTGGCCACCTCTGCAAACCCATGTACTTGGGACAGAGCATCTGCATTACTGTGGAGGAGACCTGCCCTATGTCGTACCACAAAAGTAAAGGGCTGTAGGGACAAAAACCATCTGGTGACCTGAGCGTTGTTTGTCCCTGTTGGTGTGCATCCACTTTAACAGAGCATGGTCCGTGACCAGGGTAAACCGCCTGCCCAATAAATAGTAGCAGAGTATTTCTACTGCCCACTTAATCGCCAAACACTCTTTTTCGACTGTGGCATAGCACTGTTCTCGAGGTAACAACTTCCGACTCAAATATAGGACAGGGTGTTACTCACCACCCACATATTGGGACAAAACTGCACCCAAACCCACCTCTGAGGAATTGGTCTGGAGAAAGAACTCCTTCCTAAAGTCGGGAGCCACAAGCACAGGTTGGGCACAAAGCGCTGCCCACAGACCAGCAAAGGCTTCCTCAGCTTCACTGTTCCACTTTATCGTGTCTGGACTTCTGGCTTTAATAAGGTCAGTGAGCGGAGCAGCCCTTGTAGCAAAGTGAGGAATAAACCTCCGATAGTAGCCTACGATCTCCAAAAAGGCTCTTGCTTGTTTTTTCCTCAGCGGTCGGGGCCAGCTCTGTATAGCTCCTATTTGGTTAATTTGAGGTTTAACAAGTCCTCTGCCAACCAGATAACCCA
The DNA here is from genome assembly GCA_029574335.1 of Rana kukunoris. Classification (NCBI taxonomy): domain Eukaryota; kingdom Metazoa; phylum Chordata; class Amphibia; order Anura; family Ranidae; genus Rana; species Rana kukunoris. The sequence goes on along the minus strand of CM056052.1, from coordinate 257,733,243 downwards.
AGTATCTAGCCTCAGCTAGGCCCAAGGCACATTTAGAGGGGTTAGCCGTCAGTCCCGCTCTTCTAAAATTGTCCAACACTGCCTGCAATTTGTCCAGATGGCCTTCCCAGTCTGGGCTGTGAATGATCACATCATCCAAGTATGCGGCTGCATATTTGACGTGGGGCCTGTGCAGCATATCCATTAACCTTTGGAAAGTGGCTGGGGCCCCATGGAGGTCAAAAGGCATGATCCAGTACTGGAACAGGCCATCAGGAGTAGCAAAAGCTGTCTTCTCCCGAGCACGCTTTGTCAATGGGATCTGCCAATAACCCTTTGTCAGGTCCAAAGTGGTGAAGAACCTGTCTTTGGCTAGTCGCTCTACTAGTTCATCCACCCTAGGCATGGGGTAGGCGTCAAACTTAGACACCTCGTTTAACTTCCTGAAGTCATTACAGAACCTGATGGACCCAGAACAACGGGGCTGGACCACTGGCTGTGAGACTCCTCTATCACTCCAAGTTCAAGTATTTTCTTGACTTCAGCCCTTACAGCTTCCCTCTTGGCCTCCGGAATGCGGTAAGACTACACCCTTACAATAACCCCTGGTTCTGTAACAATATCATGGGCAATCTCTCGGGTTTGTCCAGGGTTGGGGGAGAACACATCGCTATTCCTCTCAACCAAGCCTCTAGCCTCTTCTATTTGCTCAGGTGTCAGCTCTGGAGAGATTGTGGATAAGGCTTGGTGTCACCCACTGTGGCCATGCAGTTCTCTCTAGTCCTCCATGGCTTAAGAAGCTTCATGTGGAACATGGCCTTCTTCCGGCGTCCTGGCTGACTAACTTTATAATTTACTGGGCTCACTTTTTCCAAGACCTCATAGGGTCCCTGCCACTGTGCTAGAAGTTTGCTTTCTGCGGTGAGTACTAGAACCATGACTCTGTCCCCCCTCTCAAACTGTCTCACTAGGGCCCTCTGGTCATAGTAGGACTTCTGCCTACTCTGTGCCTGCTCCATATGCTGGCGAACAAGAGGAGCAATCCGAGTCATACGCACCCGCATATCTTCAACATACTGGAGCACATTGGTCCGAGCTACTCCCTGTTCTTCCCAGGTTTCCTTTAGGACATCCAGAATACCCCTGGGATGCCTACCATATAAAAGCTCAAATGGGGTCTCTGAGATGCCATTTGGCATTCTGGGCAAGAAGCGCAATACCTTTTAATCCCCTCATATACCCCAGGCTAAAAGAACCTCCTGAGCACCCGTTATTGGGTTTTCTCCACCCCCAAGTGTCCCCCCAGAAGATGAGAGTGAGAGTAATCCAGCACTTTGTGTGTATGATGAAGGCACAACCAGTTTCTAGTTTTTGTCCCTCCACGGAGGTTACTCTATAAAGGAGATCATTTTTGAGGATAAAGTAGGGATAGGCCTTTTCTGTTGCCCCTTCCACTGGTACCCCATTAACCTCTATAACCTTACTCCTGGCTTCCTGCAACAGGGGGATCACCTGCCTGGTTTCGGCCAAAACCACTACCCGAAATATCCAGGATATCTATATCCTCCTCACCACCTTCACTGGTTGCCTCTGGCTGGGTTCTGGTTGACCAACCTCTGCCTCATCTTCTGTCTGTCGTGTGGCCCCGCCTTTCCTAGACTGCTCCCCACGCTGATTTAACAGGACTTCATTGACAGCCCTATTAAATCTCAGCTTACTCTCCCTGCGTTCCTGTCTTGTTTTACCTATTTTTGGACTAGAGATATACAAGTCAGGATGAATAAAGGGAAATATTTCATGGACCCCTGTATTTCTCTGCTCTGCTTCAGGTTCCCCTTGTTCTCCCATCACAGGGGGTTGTAAAAGAGTGTGGAAGTTAGGGAAATTCCTTCCTATTATAAAAGGATTTGGTAGACGAGGAACTACCACTGCTAAGATCCTTACCAGACTACCCTGTACTAACACCTCTATGTTGGCAATAGGATACCGCACAGTACACCCATGAATACACCATACCCCAATGGTTCTATGCTTCTGAACCAAACAAGGTCTTACTAATTTACTGGTTACCAGAGTCAGGGCACTGCCAGAGTCCACCAGGGCCACCGTCTCTTGTTTGTCCAGCAGTACAGGTACTCGGAAGGTATGTCCCCCTTCCACCAGGTCTGCCAAACAGACGAGTCCGCAAAAGTCTGAAGAATCTTCCCCTAGCCCACACTGCATTAGCTCAGGAAGGTTGGGGCATCTCGCCCTGATATGTCCTTTTGTGCCACACTCAAACTAAGTTATGGAGTTTCTCCTAGGGTGGTCCTCTTTCCCAGGGTTTTGACTTCTAGCGTCTGTTTTGGAAAAATGGGCTCCTGATCCGAAGTCCGCTTCTAATCCACTCTTCCGGTCTCCCGGTCTCCGTATTTTCCCACGAACTAGTGAGAGATAGGTCCAAAAGCAAAAGCAGTCATAAAAACATGTAGCCAAGTATGATACTGGTATAAAAATGTGTACAACGATACCACTGCTGAATCCAGATGAGGAGAGGTTAACATCAGTCCGTCGGCATGTAGATTTTCCATGAAGGGAACTATAAACTCCCAATGGATGGTTGTAGAATCCCAGGTTGATAGAGGGAAGTGATAGAGGGATGTGATAGAGGGAAGCGTAACAGCCCTTGCATGTGGCAGATAGTAAGGTCCCGCCGGCATGCAGATATGAAGGCAACGCAAAGGAGCCCTTCAGATGGACATGGCCGGTGTCTGACGTTACCGGTTCTCCAACGGAACTCCCAGAAGACGGCAGAGAGGTGAGTACCAATCAAAAGAATTTTAAATCGATCAAAAAGATTTTGATCGATCAAAAAAATGAAAGATTAATCGATTAATTAAAAGTTAATTTGAACAGCCCTAATATATATATATATATATATATATATATATATATATATATATATATATATATATATATATATATATATATATATATATACACATACACACACACACATACACACCTTTTTTTAAGGTCCCTGCTCTGGTCTAACAAACATGGGCATGGACAACATGGATGAAGCTAGAATGATTGCAAGTTTTCATACGCATGGACTACTAGGTGTCAATAATGTACCACAAGCTAGGACTTTACTTTCATGTAGGTGATATAAATGTAGGGTGGTTTAGATTTACACTGTTCTTTAAAAATTGTTCTCTTTCGAGCAATCCCAAACGAAGGAAAAAAAACAGTAAGGAACAAAAAATAAACTCAGATTTACACTCTGTTTCTAGGAGTTTTCCAGGACAGCACAGGAGAGTGTAAGGCTACACATTAGGACAGGAAACAAGCACATGAAGTCTTTAAAAGGCAGTTTGCAGTCCAATTCACCAGTATCCTGACCAAGAAACCCACTGGGGAATAACTATAACACAATTACGACACAAAAATATTACACCCAAAAGGTACAGCATATTGGGGGTGGGGGATGGGAACCTGCTCCCCTGGACAACTCCTACCGAGTTACTGGCAAGTCTAACTCTGTTTTTTCCAAGTTGTCTGTCCAGGACAACATCCCCTGATGAAGTCACGTGGTGTAATGACACGCGTAGGGGGACCAGGAGCACTAGATCCTACACGCTCTGACGGCAGGGAGACAAGCTCGCTGTTCGTTTGTGTTTTGACATTGTCCCTTCGTTGCAAATGTGAGTTCTACTTTTATCTATTTTTTCATTAAAAGTTTATGCAGAACTGTAC